>JAJMYO010000036.1:0-223068 GCA_023087385.1 Diplodia sapinea | reverse complement strand
TCTCGCCCCCCCCCCCCCGCCCCGACCACCACCCAACCACCAACGCCTTCGTCGCCGCCGCATGCCGAAAGCGCGCTGGGTCGATCTGGCGATCGGCATCATGGGCGAGCCGGCGGGGGCGCGGCTGCAGTTCGCGTGGTTCGGTCGCAGTAGCGGGATGGGGACGAGGACGACGAGAGGGCGGTTCACGTGGGAGAGCATGCCGTGGGTCGCGTTGGGGGAGGAGGTGGTGGAGGCGTGGGGGGTGGGCGGGGACGGGGACGGGGACGGCGTGGGCGTGTTGAGGGTTGTGAGGGCGGGGGCGGGGGCGGAGGTGGAGGTGGCGTGGGTGGAAACGAAAGAATGATTTGCAGCCCGGCCACCTAGGTGTGGCCGTACGACCCCAACTGTGTCGCTGGATGCGTCTCGTTCTCAGCTGGGGCTTTGACCGAGCCCATGTCGTTCGGCACGTGATACCGCACCTCCCGCTGCAGCCTTCGGCCTTGCGCCTTCCATCTTGACCGTTGACAACCCCGATCCTAGCTTCTGTTGCCGTAGCCATTGCTGGCTTTTGCAACCAGTACGAAATCGATGCACATCCGCGGAACCCTTGCCAACGGGCTCAACTTAGTCCTTGTGCGGGTTCCAATTTGTTTGCTGCCGTAGCCCCCACGTGCGCGCTTA
This sequence comes from Diplodia sapinea, assembly GCA_023087385.1. Taxonomy (NCBI): domain Eukaryota; kingdom Fungi; phylum Ascomycota; class Dothideomycetes; order Botryosphaeriales; family Botryosphaeriaceae; genus Diplodia; species Diplodia sapinea. The sequence continues at coordinate 222,405 of JAJMYO010000036.1, read as the reverse complement.
GCTCTCGCTCACTGCTTTCGCAGAGCTGTGTACGTGGTATCGAAGCCTACCACGCCATCCAGGCTTTCCTTTGTCGTTCTATGGACCACCTGCCTTATCCCAACCTCGACGTACCGCCGATCGTCGTGCCGTATCTGGCCGGCTCTGAGTACGATTACGAAGACTTCGCTACCTTTTCCGAGAGGGTTGGATTCTGGAAAGATGGAACTTTGGACCTGGATCGGCCGTGTCGGGAACTGGCAGCCCTGGCACAGGCCTGGCTCTTTTTAAGTCTGGTTGATGCCTTCGCCCGGCAGCGTTTGGACAAGGGCGTGTTCGTTCGGAAAAGGGGCGGCAATGGAGCATATGAAGGCGTTATGGATATAACAAGACTAGGCGATATCGTCGCGGGGAGCGTTAAGCGTCTTCTAAAACGGTTCTTGCGCTTTAAGCTTCTAAAAGTGTTGCAATATAAGGGAGGTTACGAGCACTAAAAAATAAGTGCAGTCGGCTGTGCTTTTTTTGCCACAAAAAGACATCCGGGCGCGACTAATGGAAGCTGCGCGAGCGAGCAGTGCTCTAGACCAAATATAAGCTAACGATTCCCCGAGCGCCGCGGTTTTCTTGTCCATCAAAATTCTAATCATCTATCTATTGGAGATCTTCGACACTGCGTTCTGGCTCGACCTCGGCTCAAACATTCCAACGGTTCCACTACAGGACTCCTTCCGCTCGGGGATGTTGGGAAGAGACAGAAACAGATCAGACGTTCCGATTGCTGCCCGTCTGCTCACGGACCGCATGCGACGGTCAGGCTGGTGTATCCATCAAATCATGGAGGTCTGCGGAGCTCACAACTATTGCGTTGTCAAGGGGTTCTGCTTGCCACATGGGCGGGTGGAAAGCGATAAGAAAAATGAGCATGTGAAAGTGTAGACCAATGCTTGGCTTGGATCTCTACTGGAGGATGTTTAAGAGGGCTAAAACTCGCCAAGTAATGTTGAGGAATCATATATGTCCCCCGGAGTAAGCGGCAACTGCATCGGCCAGTAGACGCTGTGTACGATTGTATGTGGTTGAATAGAAAGCTCCAATTGAAGCTGAAACTGCAGTCAGCAATCGGTGCTGGCAACCAAAACGAGGCAGTGCATATCGTGGTTTGAAACGAGTATTCAGCACACAGGCAGCACTGCGCCTTTTGACAGCTGCGTTGGTGACACCAAGCAATAAGAATGAAGAGTGAATGAAAAACCACAGTCTCGGGACTGCCACGAAGCATTTGGCCGGAAAAGCAAGCTCGATTTCCTGCAGCTGTCTATCAATGGACGATGCTTACGCGCCAGCCGCAAGCCACGCTGACAAAGTAATGAATGGTATCGGGGCCAGCTGCATGACCCCGCTTTGGAGGCCAAGAACATGACTACCCAGTGGTGACACAATCCTCAGCCTCACATGTGAAAGTGTCTATAAGTACAAGCCAAAGTCTGCCTCTGTCGGATATTCTTACTGCGGGTAAAACGATCAACTCACATTGCCATCATGGGGTTTCACTCCGCTGATCTCGCCGCCGACGCGGCCCCTCCGGCTGTTGCTACCAAAAAGCAACCAACCTGTCCACCACAGCAGGCTCTCGACGAGCATTGGGAAAAGTTCATCACCAAGACCCCAGGGAAGATCACCCGCATCTTCCCGCCCAGCCTCTACGCCAACCTGTTGCCCCAGACCTTTCCGAAAACACTGACCGGCAACGTCAGCGCAATCGCAAGCTACGAAGCCGCGAAGGAAGCCTGCGAGCGCAAAGTCAAACGCATCGTCCGCGAATGCAGGTAAGCGCACAACACGCCCCCCCACCGCCATCCACCTCCCCTAACAGCATCCCCAGCCGCACCAACGAAAAATGGTCCGACCCAGACTTCGACATCGAATCCGACTTCGGCACCAACAACTGCCTCAACAGCCTCGTCGACAGCAGCACATCCGCCCCCTCCGACCCGCCCACGCACAGCGTCAGCACCGGCGACCTGCAAAGCGCGCTCACCACCCTCACCTCGGTGCCCAACCTCTTCGAACCGGTGCAAGAAGTCTCGGTGCCCAGCCTGCTCTCGGTCCTCCAAAACACGCGCGGCGGCGCCGTGCCGACGCCCGGATCCGTGCACCGCGTCGACTGGATCTACGACGCGCCATCCTTCACGATCAACGGCTTCGGCGTGTCGGACGTGCAGCAAGGGGGCACGGGCGACTGCTGGTGGGTGGCGGCGGTGGCGACGCTGTGCAGCGAGGCGGGGCTGATGGAGCGCGTGTGCGTCGCGCGCGACGCCGAGTGCGGCGTCTACGGCTTCGTGTTCCAGCGCGACGGCGAGTGGTGCCCCGTCGTCGTCGACGACAACTTGTATCTCGCCACGGCTGACTACGACAGGTGTTCCGCCGGGGTGTACGACCCGACGGGCAAGCATGCGAGGCGGTGGAAGGAACGGTATCAGACGGGGAGTGAGGCGCTGACGTTTACCAAGTGCGCCGACGCGAATGAGACGTGGTTGCCGCTGTTGGAGAAGGCGTATGCGAAGGTGCATGGCGATTATGCGGCGATCGAGGGCGGGCTTGCGGGCGAGGGCGTGGAGGATATGACGGGTGGGGTGACGACGTCGGTGGATACTAATAAGGTGCTGAGTAAGGAGAGGCTGTGGCAGGAGCTGTTGAACCCCAACAAGGACTTCATTTTCGGTACGGGGACTCCCGGATCGGCGGGTGGGGATTCGGATTCCAGGAGTGGACTTGCGTATCAGCATGCCTATTCAGTGCTCAAGGCGGTGGAAGAAGAAGATGAAGATGGGAAGAAATTCCGACTTGTTCGGATCAGGTACTCTCCTTCCGGTCCTACTATTGTCAATAACTCAGCTGAAGCACAACTCAGGAACCCTTGGGGAAGGAGGAACGAGGTCGGAGAGGGAGAATGGAACGGCCCATGGAGTGACGGCTCTAAGGAGTGGAACGCGTACTGGTTGAACAAACTCGACCACAAATTCGGCGACGATGGAATCTTCTGGATGACCTTCGATGACATGTTGAGTCGGTTCGACCAGCTTGACCGAACGCGTCTCTTCGGAGAAGGTTGGAGGGTGGTTCAGCAGTGGACGACCATCAATGTCTCGTGGATCACCGGCTACATCAATACCAAATTCGTCGTCGATATCAAGGAAGGCGGTCTGTTTGTGTTCGTTCTATCCAAGGTATGCGTCTCCCCCTCGAGCTGTAACAAGCGGCCTCTGACTTTGAAAAATCCAGCTTGATGATCGCTACTTCAAAGGTCTCCAAGGACAGTATGACTTTGAACTTCACTTCGTTCTCCAGGAGGCAGGATCCGAAGTCGGTGACCACATCGCTCGAGTCCGACCATCCAGCACTGGTCATTGGCAGCGGAGCGTCAGTGCCGAAGTCGAACTCGACCCGGGCAAGTACGAGGTCTTCCCTAAGATCCTTGCTACGAAGAATGATGAACGAGACTCTGTCGAAGAGATTGTCAAGTCTCTGGCGGATAAGAAACCGCAAAAGCTTAGGCAGATCGGGCTGAATTACGATTTCGCTCATGTGAAGGCCGCCCCTCCGCCGACTACTTCGAAGGATGCCGCTGGAGCCAAGTCGAAGCAAGAGAAAGAGATTGTCAAGATTGTGTCGGAGGAGAAGGGGGATGTTGCCGCCAAGCCAGAGTCATCAGCAGAGGCTGCCAAGAAAGAAACGGAACCGAAACCGGAAGATGACACTGAGAAGAAGCCACGTAAGGAGAAAGTCAAAGAAGAGGCAGCAACAGAGGCTGTCAAAGAAGAGGCGACGACGAAGGGGGTCAAAGAGGAACAGGCTGCTCCGTCCAGCGAAGAGGCTACAAAGGCCGACAGTAGCCACGAGAATCCTGTGGTGGCCAAGGAAGAAAAGCCAGCGGATACCAAGCCGGCGCCGACCGAAGTTGCAGCAGAGCCCGTCAAGACCCCTGAGAAGGCGGCCGCTCCCCCTGACCCGAGACCACCGATGCCGAAGCCAGAAGTTGATGAAGCGAATCAACCGGAGCCTGAGCCACAGCCGGGACCCAATCCCCAAGAACATGGAGCCAAAGCAGCTGATGATGAAGAGGGTAGTCCATGGAATGCTGTCTGTGTGGTTGGTCTCCGAGTTTACTCGAAGGACTCAGAGATGACAATCAAGCTGGAGGCCCCGGCATCTGCTGAGGAAGGATCTGCGCTGAACGTGGATGGCGAAGCGACGGGAGGCACGATGTAATGGAATTTGGTTTTGTTATTTCACAGCAGACACTCCACTCATTGAAACGATCGATAAACTGATTAGCCATGAACCATGGAAGAAAGCAGGGGCCGTACATGATTTCCTTTCTCCAGTAACTGTTCCATGATGATAATTCGACTCATGCGAGGATTGCAACCAGTTCGCTTAGGGGAGTGAAGCCTGTGAGACGATATCGTTGTGATGTGGTGAGATTGCAAACCCCTGAAAGTGAAGGCCGTGAGACGATGAATTCCGGTGCCAACAGAAGATATTAAGGAAACAAAAGAGTCACGGCACTTTGTTCTTAGACAATAAAGCAGGAGCCCCTCGAATCTGTTCCATGCTCGTCGAACATGAGCTCCTTCACTATGACACACGCCTTCCTGAACGGGTTCCTTGGTTTACAGTCCAACTCGAAAACATACCCACTTTGATAGATTGGCTTGAGGGTTCCGACGTGCTCAAGTAACAGCTCTTCGTCGCAAGGAATTCCTTGTGGGATACTTCCGTTGTCGGCCTCGGCTGATGAACCACATCTCATTCTAGTATTGCATTTTTAGAGGGTGGTTCGAATCAAACTGCAGCGCTTTTTGTGGCTGAAGGCAAAGTCCATAATGCATTTTCCGTAGTTGGGCTGGGGGGATGAATCAGAAAGGGGAGAAACAAGACAAGTATCGCATATGACAGCGAAACACGCAGTTGAAGGGCTATCCTTGACCATGGATATCCATGAATTCTTTTCTTTGATGCCCTTTGATTTGAGGTTGAGGCAAACCACCGTTGGAATCTCTGCGTAAGGATAGAAGCCGTGAAGAACATCTGTTTGATCAACACCCGTTTGCTCCAATTCTGTGATTGCGTCGACAACCAGCTCGCGGATCTTTGACTTGGATACGGACATTTCGGAAGAGTCTCCAGGCGCTACGTCAATGAGCATCTCTCCTTTGACGTGAACTCTCGCCCGACTCAAGGCTCTGGCCAAGTTCCAGCATCCTGCAATACATGCCGTCTGTCCTATAGAATGGTTGCAAGGATTTGGAACAGCAGTTTCCCCGGCCGGGCTGATGTTGAAAGTCCTCTTCCCTGCGTGAGCGATTTTCAAAGCCTCCCAAAGTGTGATGCGTCTCGCGTTCATCGAACACCGACTAATCTCAAGCCCAACATGGGCTTTGAGTAAAGGGATTATCTTCCCTTTCATGCTTCTCAGCATAGCAAGGAATGAGTTCTTGAGTGGTCGTGCCGGTTGGCGCTTCGAACCCTTTGACCCACCAATGGTGAATTTGTGGCCCAATGTAGCGCTGAGGGTGTACGATTCCGGTACGAGTGTTGAGCCATACGTCCCGGGTAACGCCAGCTTTCGCACGTTACATACCACCGAGTGGTTCATCGGACAGTTCCCGTTCTTGAGAAAGTTAGGGAGCTCTTTAGAACCCCCCGAGGGTTCACTCCGAGTTGGTTCCTCTTGAACTCGGGATTGGTCCGGGGAATTTCCTCCAGCGCCGATAAGCATCTTTTTTGATCCCAGCGGAAAGTCCCTAGATATAGGACCTGTGTACTTTGGCAGCACCCTCATCCTTTTATGGATCTCGGATGATGGTAGAGCCTCCTAATGACAAGGAACCTCGTCATGTAGGTCAACAATGCTGTGGCTTGCAGGCTGTGGATACAGGATGCCACCTTCGGTATACACCTCATGGAAACCTTCTGGCGACCTGGACTCTGACAAACCCAATACAAGGCCCCAAAGATCGGCGAATGTGACCAAATCAATGGATACTCGACAAGGGACCTGTTCAAGGTAGGCCGGACCGAACACCCATATAGGTCCACCTATGCAGGGCTTCCAGTCAATCAATTCAATCAATTCAAGCTTTTTGAAGAGTTGGATTGAGTAACACTCAAATTAACTTGAATTGACTTGAATTGGAATTCCGGTGATGAATTGTGAAATTGATTAGCAAACTGGGTGGACGAATTGAGTAAGTAAAACGAAACCTCGAATTTGATTGTGAAATTGATTCAAATTGACCGATTTTGAGATTTACTGGAAGCCCTGCACCTATTTATTCTTGCAAGCAAGCTAAGTCTCTTTTGTGGATCGAGATTGCCTTCGAAATCGATAGTCCCTCAACTTCGTAACGCAAGTTCAGGTCAGTCATCCAGAGGTCCATCTTATGGGACCCCCAAAAAGACGGGAGACCAAGACGAAGAACAGAGAATGCGGTGTCGCACACATCGCGCACTGTGCGCCAGAATTGGTCAGGGGACACGAGCCATTTCTCATCTGCTGCAAGCCAGCAAACGTCCAACGAACGTCCAAATAGTGTTTCATAATCCACACAACAAGGAGAAATTGGAAGAAAGACGGTGTCTGGGGAGAGTATACCTGTGTCAGCCATGAGCGTCAAAGGAGACAGAATCGACTCCAACTTCTCAAAGAGCTTCAGTCCGACCCCCTTATCAAACTCTTTCTCGCACTGTTCGCCAAGGAAGGAAATTTCCTCGATGTCTTTGGTACTGATAGCAATGCTCAAGACAACACCGATTCGAGTTGGATCAGCAACTAAAACGGAAAACGACTCTGAGTAGAATCCTCCTCGTTCCAAAATACGGATAGCGGCAAGAAGCGACTCTGATCCGATCCAAAGATGCCCTGAAGTAGTATTCGAAAAGATCATTGGGCTCGTTCCACTTTCAAACAGTGTCCCACTCTTCTTAAGACACAAACACTCCACGACTTCGCTCAAAATGTCAGTTCGCGACTGATGAGTATCCAAGGAGGCCATGAAGTTCTCAAGAAGTTTGTCGTCATTTCCTTCAAAGACAGCCGACTCAACGGTGTTCTTTCTTTGTTCTCCCATTTTGGCTGCAAGATTTGAAACCGCAATACCTCGACGTTCGGTACCGGGTTGCATGTTCCGGCCGTATGCTGCGCCATGATTGACATCTGATGGTTCAAGCGCTTCTCGGCCGCCGTACCCCGCCCGTTCAGTTGCTGAAGGAATATAGTCTGATTGGATCCTGGACGATGAGGCTGATGAAATGGTCAACCATACAAGAGGGATCCTTCGAGTATTTGAGTAGGGTTACCGTTTAAGCTCTCTGGAGCGAAAGCTTGCGTTTCGCAAGAATTGCATCGAATATGGCCGCAAGTCGGGCAACTCGGGTAGAGGTCGACTAAATGAGGACCAAATGCACACTGGCAGCAGAACCAAACCTCGCATACTTGCTCCATACAGCTGCTCCAGTGACAGGTACAAGGAGACGATGTAGGAAACTCTGAAGAAGGAAAACAAAAGTGTTTCAAACCATTTGAGGTTTTCAGATAACATATTATCATTCAATGACGGCCACGGTCCCCCGGCGATACCCACTTTTTCGTGCATTTATGGCTGACCGGCATTGAGTACTATTCCATTTGTTGCTGACTGCAGCTGATTTGCCCATTGAGAAAATGCGAAAGTGATGGATGATCAGGCTGAATGTGCTGCTTATATTATCATTGGAAAGACAGCCCATGTACATGCATCGTGGCAGTGCCCCACAAGCGTTCTCTCAGTGGGCCATGTTGCGCTACATGACGTTATCGCTCTATTGGCACGCTGACCGGAACGCACTTCACAAGGCTGAGATGGCGCATGCATTGCGTCATCAGAAAGTCCTAGTAAGCGGGGTTGAGAAACTAAAAGCTCTCCTCTGAAATGTTGCAGCGGATACTTGTTGCGTATATCAGAAAGCATTAAATTTCAAGCTACTGTCTATCCACAACATCTAATCACTCTACAGAGTATTTATCACAACCTCGGCCATCTACTTCCGCTTCCACAAACCCCTCAGTCCCCTGGAAGGATCCGAACTCAGGGTCATGGACTCCGATTCCGGTCCTGATCTCTTGCTGCCGCTTGTGCTCGGCCGGGTCAAGCAGGGGATCATGCGGGGTTGCCGCAGGGGATTCAGACGTCGCCGGGGTTAGGAGCGGGGGAGCGGGGGAGCGGGGGAGCGGGGGCAATGCGTGGGGGATCTACGAGGACGGAGGCCTTCCGCTTCCTCCGTGTTGGCTCCATAGGAGCATATTCGCAGTTTTGCTGTGCCCGAGCGCAGGCCTCGCATGGCTGGTCTCCGCTGCACTTCACTTTCCGGGCGTGACGAATTTTGCACGCTCGGGAGGCGCTTGCAGTTGCGCGCTCGGCATCGGTGGGTGGCATTTCCCTGTGCTCTATTCGGCGGTGCCAAGGTATGTCATGTTGGGAAGCTGGTTGATGGACGGTTGTTGACGGCAGTTTTGCTTGGTCAGCAGCCTGGAGACCGCCCCAGCGTCGATCGGAAACCACCGCTAGCCGCGTTGGGATAAGTGCGAGTTCCCCGCCGTACGCGAGTTCATCCGGATCTCAACACCACAATCGCGTTGAGGCTGCATCTATAACGAAGGGGCCTTGCTGATCAGCTGTAGGGAAGACGGCGCATTCCGAGCCATCCGGAGTTGCGATCAATGTTGCGAGTGCATGGACGCGGCGGATAGAGCATGCAATCATCTCATGGCTCTCCGGAGAAGCGGGGCACAGCAGGTTGCACAGAAGTTGAACCATCCTGCATGTACCTCGGCGATGGATCAGTCTACTTGTCACGTGAGCAGGCGGTATCTAGGTCTGGTTGTATTATTTGACCGGGCTAAGCTCGCATCTACGCCCGGGCATTTACTTCAAGCACCTATGTGAGAAGATGCGAGGGCGTGGAAGAATCAAACATTCATAACCAATTGTGACGGCGATACTTGGTGGGGCCGGACGAGCTGACGAGGGAGGAGGACATCCGACGAATGGATACGGGTGGCCACGAAGGCTAGGAGAGCCAAGACAAGCGCGGGCGACTCGGCAGCATCATCGGATGATGGCCTGCGCCGACCATCTCTCTGTCGATTTAGTGGGGAGCCGTTGAGCTGACGTGTGGAACAGCGTGTCATCCAGGGTGCTGAATACAAGTAGAGTATGGTGATGAGTTGGGATGGGCAAAAGTCACACCCCTCAAGCCCTGGCTCTCTGGGCGGGCCCGGGGCGGGAGAGGCGCACGCGGCAAATGAGGCTCAGCTCAAGCACGCGACTTCTTTCGGAGTGAGCTGTGGCCGGAAGTAATTTCTGGAGTGTTTCGAGTGGCCGCCAGCGCGTCTTGTCGGGCGCGGCAGGAGAGGCCGAGTCTGGGCGCTAAGGAAAGTCTAAACGGCAACTGCGCCTCCAGCCAATCACCGTCCGTGTCTCTATCGCTATTTTTGTCGCCCTCGCTGCCTTCACTTCACCCAACTCCTCTGCAACACTCAAAAAACAACCAAACTCACCCGCAAACCATCTATCTTGATAAATCGCCGTCGTGCACGCCATGCAACGTTTCGTGCGAGCGCGCGCTGAACACGATGCGCACCGTTGGCCACATCGCGATGAGAGGGCCGCCCAGCACGTCGCCAAGGGCGCCGCTGCTGCGGAGACTCTTCTTGCAGGCGCGGCATTCCTACCATTGCGTAGACCCGGGACGTGAACTCTGGGCAGCCATGCGCCTGCATCTTGGCCTCGCCAATCCTATTTAACGTCTACCAACTGCTGCGCCCTCTCGCCAACCTCCTGAGCCTGCCTCCTGCACTACTTTACCCCCAGTCCTTCGTTTAAACAGTGCGCTCCAGTTACCTTCGATCTCCGTTCTTGCCCTTCGCTTTCTCTCCTGCCCATTTTCTTTCCTCGAGGCAAAATGAAGTCCGTCAGCATTGCCGCTCTTGCCGGCGCCATCTTCGCAGGTTCCGCCCTCGCTGATGTGCCCCCCATCGAAATCAAGGTGAGCGGAACACTGCTCTAATGAGCCCGAATAGCGTCCCTGACATAGCACAGGGCACCAAATTCTTCTATTCGAACAACGGCACGCAATTCTACATGCGCGGCATTGCTTACCAGCCCGAATACAACGCCGATGCCGCATCCGCCAGTGACACGCCCAACGACAGGTACATCGATCCGCTGGCCGACCCGGAGACGTGCAAGCGCGACCTCGAGTACCTTATCCAACTCCGGACCAACACCATCCGTGTCTATGCCGTCAACCCCGAGCTCGACCATGACGAATGCATGACGGCCTTCCAGGATGCCGGCATCTACGTGGTTGCCGACCTTTCTTCGCCTGGCCGGTCGATCAAGTCGGATGACCCTACCTGGGATGACGACCTCTACGACCGTTACACTTCGGTGATTGATGCCTTGGCTCCCTATAACAACACCCTCGGCTTCTTTGCTGGAAACGAGGTGTCTCACAGGGCCAACAACACGGATGCCTCTGCCTTCGTAAAGGCCGCTGTGCGTGATAGCAAGGCCTACATTAAGGAGAAGGGATACCGTGCCATTGGCGTTGGCTACGCCACCAACGATGACGCCGACATCCGCGAGCCCATGGAGGACTTTTTCAACTGCGGATCTAGCGAGGACTCTGTTGATTTCTGGGGTTACAACATCTACTCCTGGTGCGGCGACTCGTCCTTCTCGAAGTCCGGGTACGACAAGCAGACGGAGAAGTTCGCCGACTATCCGGTGCCGGTCTTCTTCGCCGAGTACGGGTGCAACGAGGTGAAGCCGCGCAAGTTTGGCGACACGCCGGTGCTGTTCGGCGACGACATGAACGACGTGTGGTCGGGCGGCATCGTGTACATGTTCCACCAGGAGGCCAACGAGTACGGGCTGGTGACCATCGACGGCGACTCGGTGTCGACGCTGGCCGACTTCAACAACTACAAGAGCCAGATCGCAAAGGCCACGGCCACCGGCGTCAACCGCGACGACTACGAGCCCACCAACACCCGCCAGCGCGACTGCCCCGCCGTCAACTCGGCCTGGGGCGCCACCGCCAGCCCGCTGCCTCCCCGCCCCAACACCGACCTCTGCAGGTAAGCCTTCTTCTCCCTCCCCCTCCTCCCACAACAGCGCCCCCGCTAACCCCCTCCACCGCAGATGCATGTACAGCTCCCTCTCCTGCGTCGTCGCCGCCGACGTCGAGGTGTCGTCGTACGGCGAGCTCTTCGGCAGCGTGTGCGGCTCGTCCGACGAAGCCTGCGCCGGCATCGGCGCCAACGCGTCGACGGGCGCGTACGGCGCGTACAGCATGTGCAACAGCACGGAGAAACTCGCCTTCGTCCTCGACCAGTACTACCAGCTGCAGGACTCGTCCGAGTCGGCGTGCGCCTTCGACGGCTCCGCGTCGCTCAAGAGCGCCGTCGAGCCCACCGGCCAGTGCAGCTCGCTCATGGCCCAGGCCGGCACCGCCGGCACCGCGACCGTCACGAGCAGCCCGACGGGCAGCGCGGCTGCCGCGAGCTCGAGTGAGGGTGCTGCCGCCGCCGGGCTGCAGGTGCCTGGCGTGTGGGGGGTCAGGGTTGGTGCGGGCGTTTATGGCGTTGCGGCGGTGTTGGCGGGCGTGGGAATGGTGGTGTTGTAGAGGGGAGTGTTTGTTATACTTGACTCCTCACTTTACTTCTTTGAGACACTTTTTAGGGGGTGTCTTTCCTTCTTCGCGCTTGGTTGTAATTTAGCGCACAGATATAATGTCCAGTGGCCGTTGGATACTCGTTCGCGCAAAGCAAGAATTGTATCTCCGCGTCGTGTGGAACCTGGGATGCGGTGGCTGCATGATGCTTCCGTCTAGTGCGTGCCTGTCTCTCCCGACAGAACGGTCTGATCCGCGTCGTCGGTGTGGCTGCATGAGGAGCCGCTCGGATAGCTGAGGTGTATGCTTATCGTGAATGCACACAAGTGCGGAATCCTCCATGTTCTAATTTCCTTTTAGTTCACTGTGGGTGACGATTCGGGACCGGACACGGAGTTCGCAGTCAAGGCACCCGGCGTTCGGCATCCGAGTAAACAGCCATGCCGAACGGGCAAGCTGTCTTCTATCGGCTTCGGGACAAACGATGTGGGGTAAAGGTATATGTATGTCTGCATATATCCAGATAGCGTTTAGAACAAAGATCATCGCGACAGTGACTTGTTGGGTAACCGGTCAGTGTCCCGAAACGCGGGCTGAGACGCATCGTCGACCCCGCCCGCCCGATCTCGGGTGCCCTTGCCCTCGTCCTTATCTGTATCCCGCACCCAACCTCACTTCGTCCTCCACAACACCTCTCGTTCTCAACCCGCAACATCGAACCTTGCGAAATGGGCCCCTGTTGTTCCTCCGATATGCAACCTCCGGACTCTCCCGCTCCGTCCGCCCAATCTGGCGCGGGCTGCGGTGGTAATTGCTGTTCGAGTACTGCCGCTGAAGTCACACTCCCGCCTGCCAAAGTTTCACCCGAACAGGCCGGAGACGCGGACAGCTGCGCGAAAGAAGACGCAGACCGCGCCGAAACCGACAAGAAAACCGGCTACGCGGACGCGTGTTGCTCGCCCGCTGGCTCCATCATCGACACGCCTGCGCACCAAGAGCCCGAAGCCCCCAGTGGCGGCTGCGCCGACGCATGCTGCTCCGACAAGCAAGCTGCCCCCCAGGCCGAAGACGGTTGTGCAGATGCTTGCTGCGCTCCCGCTCCGCCCCCTGCGCCGTCCACCACGGATGCCGGGTGCCAACGTGGCTGCTGCTCCAACGCTTCTGCCACCCCGTCACCGCTCGCTGCCGATCAGCCTGCTAAAGCTGCGACGGCCTGTTCTCGCGCCGCTTGCTGCGGGGGCGATGCTGCCAGCAAGAAAGGCAAGAAAGGCAAGAAAGCTCAATGCTGCGATGGTACGGCGACTCAGGGTTTTCCTCCCTTTCGACAAATCACGTGCTAACACCCCCAATCTCCAGACGGCTGCTTGGACGAGCTCGCCCTCCGTGACTGCGATGACGCGAAGTGCTCGCAGGCCGGAAGCTCCGCATGCGACTACCACAGGAAGAAGACGCGCAGTCAGTATCGCGCGTCTTTGGAGGCTCTTGGCTGCATCTGCCGCGCCCTGCTTGCCCGCAACCTCGAGTCTTGCTGCAACCAGACTGCCACTTTGAGGCGCAGGCGCACTGGACGTCCGTCCTCGAGGGCGTCCTCGACACGTAGCCAGAAGAAGGAGGCATCCGGTTGCTGCTCTGGAGCTTCCGAGCCGTACAGAGCGAGTATCAGTGTCCGCAAAACGGACAAGTCTTGTGGGGATGCTTGTTGCTCCGCGAAGCCTCCTAGCGTCAAAAGCGGTCCCAAAGGTTGTCAGGATGGCTGTTGCGACAATAAGTCTCCCAGCATCAAAAGCGAATCCAAAGGCTGTGAGGGTGACTGTTGCGATAAGCCCCCCAGCGTCAAAGGCGGTCCTAAAGGCTGTCAGGACGCCTGCTGTGACGACAAGCCTCCTAGCATCAAAAGCGCTGCTTCATTCCAGGATGCTTGTTATGGCAAGAAGCCCGGTTCTATCGTCAATGTTAACATTGACCGGGTTGACATCGAACGCGGAGACGCAGAGAACGAGCATGTCGTCCTCACCGTACACGGAATGACCTGCACCGGATGCGAAACAAAATTGATGCGGTCCTTGGCCGTCATTCCCGGCGTGTCGCGGCCTCAGACCAGTTTGCTCCTCTCAAGGGCTGAATTTGACCTGGACGGTAGACTGCTCTCGGCGGATCAGGTTCAGACTCGACTCGAGAAAGAGACTGGATTCAACTTTGACAAAGTCGCCAATGACGACAAGGAGCTTGAGGCCATCGAGGTTCTTGCGGGTGGCGATGCTAAGGCATTCATCGCTCGAGACATGCCTGATGGAGTCGTCAACGCGTCGGTTGTGGATAAGAACACTGTCTCACTGCAGTACGATCCCAAGGTACTCGGTGCTCGTGATCTGATGGACCACTATTTCAACGCCCCTCTCCAGTTGGCGCCATTGCGTCCCCCTCCGTCCATCGCCTCGGGCCGCAAGCATGTGTGGAACGTCGGCCTGCAGACCGTGATTTCCGCTCTGCTCACTATCCCGGTCTTGATCATGGCCTGGGCGCCGCTTCCAAAGCATGAGGTTGCTTACGGCAGCGCTTCTTTGGCGCTTGCTACCATCATCCAGGTCTTCATCGCCGGTCCATTCTATTCCAGCGCTCTTCGCAGTCTCATCTTCTCTCGTGTCATCGAAATGGACCTCCTCATCGTCCTTAGCACGACCGCCGCCTACGTCTTCTCCATCGTAGCTTTCGCATACCTCGTGGCTGGATCACCCCTTTCGACCGGAGAATTTTTCGAGACCAGCACTCTCCTTGTCACGCTCATCATGGTCGGCCGCTTCCTCAGCGCCCTCGCTCGTCAGAAAGCCGTCGAAAGTGTTTCCGTCCTATCTCTCCAGCCCGCCACAGCTGTTATCTCTTCCAAGGACGGCCAGAACGCCGAGTTGGAGATCGATGCACGCTTGCTCCAATTCGGCGATGTCTTCAAGGTCCTCCCCGAGACGCGCATCCCTACCGATGGCACCGTCATCTCCGGAACCTCGGAAGTCGACGAGTCAATGATCACCGGCGAGGCTCGGCCGGTCGCGAAAGAGATCGGCGCGGCTGTAATCGGTGGCTCGGTGAACGGGTCTGGCGCTCTGCTCGTCAGGGTCAGTCGACTATCTGGCTCCAACACGGTCGCGAAGATCGCAGCGATGGTGGACGAAGCCAAGATGTCGAAGCCGAAGATTCAAGACCTCGCCGACAAGGTGGCGTCCTGGTTTGTCCCCGTCGTTGTGGCCATCACTATCGTGACCTTTATCGTATGGGTTGCTGTGGGCGTAGGGAAGAGGGGCATGGGAGGCTCCGAGGCGGCCGTGCAGGCCGTCACGTACGCCATCGCGACGCTGATCGTGTCGTGTCCATGTGCCATCGGCTTAGCTGTACCGATGGTCGTCGTCATAGCGAGCGGCATCGCGGCCGAACGAGGTGTCGTGGTCAAGAGCGCGGAGACGCTGGAGATTGCGAGGAAGACGTCCCACGTAGTCTTCGACAAGACGGGCACTTTGACACAAGGCAAGCTTAGCGTCACGAAGGAGGTCTACCCGGAAGAGTCTTCAGGTCCTGCAGCTCTCGAACTCCTCCTGGGCCTCGTCCGCGGCAGCAAACACCCCGTCTCCATCGCCGTAGCCGCGCACCTGGAATCCAAAGGCATCAACGCCACACCCATCAACGACATCCAATCCCTCCCCGGCAAGGGCATTGAAGCCACAATCACCGTCAGCAACGCCAACACACCCCTCACCATCCGCGCAGGGAATTCGCGCTGGTTGGAAATGGAGTCTCAGCCAGAAGTCTCGCCACTGCTCTCCTCCGGCCACACCGTCTTCTGCTGCACCATCAACGCCGTCCCCGCCGCCATCTTCGCCCTCCACGACACCCTCCGCCCGGAAGCCCACCCCGTCGTCGCCCGCCTGCTCGCGTCCAACATCGCCGTCTCCATCGTCAGCGGCGACGACGACGGGCCCGTCCAGCGCGTCGCGACGGACCTGGGCATCCCACCCGCCAACGTCCGCTCGCGCGCCTCGCCGGCAGATAAACGCGACTACATCAAGGACCTCGAACGCGGCCATGGCGGCGACGCCGCCACCGTCGTCTTCGTCGGCGACGGCACAAACGACAGCGTCGCCCTCGCCCAAGCCAGCATCGGCATCCACATCGGCGGCGCCCACGACCTCAACGACAGCGGCAATGGCACCGGCACCGGCACCGACGTCGCCGCCGCCGCCGCCGACGTCGTGCTCACGGCCGGCTCGCTGCGCGGCGTGCCGACGCTGCTGGCCGTCTCGCGCGTGGCTTTCAAGGCGATCGTCCTGAACTTCGCGTGGAGTTTTGTCTACAACGTCTTCGCCATCCTGCTGGCGGCCGGCGCGTTTCCGCACGGCGTGCGCATCCCGCCTGCGTTTGCGGGGCTGGGCGAGGTCGTTAGTGTGGGTCCGGTTGTCGCGGTTGCGGTGGGGTTGAGGTGGGTGGGGTTGGGGTTTGAGTAGGGGAGGGGGGGTGGAAGGGGGGAGGTTGGGGACGAGGGGGAGGGAGTGTTGATTTAACATTGGGCTCCGGGGGTAGGGTAATGGGGGAGTGGTCTGGGGTGGAGTTGGTGGATGGCCTTTTGGGCGTATATAGAGCGTTAGCAGCTTATCTCAATCGCTTCCGCTACTGCTCGATGATGCTCGTGGGAGGTTGCACGTGTCAGCTGGCAGAAGTGCAACAGTAGTCGATATACCTCAACCATGAACAGCCGTTCTACTTTTCTTGTAGCGGAAACGTTTCGCGAAGGGTGTAACATCACGCAACTGTACAGAAGCAGCTGAAACGATGATTTGGCAATTGACGAAGACCTGTACCGAAGCGAAATTGTAACTAAAACATAAGATACGGCCAATTTTGCTGAGGTTCCATGACCGATATGGTCTACAAGAAAAGCAAAGCAATGAAAGCTGAAAACCGGCAGAAAGGCAACAGACTTTTACAGTCTGATGGCTGACAAGTGATGGAAAGAGTCGAATGCTTCTTGGGTCATAACGTCCGTTGCCCAGAACTCCGCATCCTCCGGAGTCGTGAGCCATCCATCTCTCCATAGCCGATATGCAGCCCATTTCCTTATGCTGAAATGCTCATAAGAAACAATCGGATACCCATTGTCATAATGACCATCTTTAACGCATGTACCTTCCTGCAAAAAATTGCTGCACGGAAACCCGTCTTCATGCCGAAAAACAAGCTCGTGGCGAAGCAGAAACTTATTGATCCAACGGAAACGTCCGTCAAATGGCGGACGGTAGTAGTATTTTCCGAGATCAGCCTCACAGTGCTCGCAATTACCCTTTGGCCAGTCATCATGCAGCATTTCCGGGACCACGATATTTGGCCCCGCGACGTCACCCACTAGCTCTTCCACATCCTCAGAACTGGGGCGCTGCACCCCACGGCGCTCATCATCGGTTCGAAGTAGATCCTCGATATCAATCCCCGATCTATCCAAAGTCTCACACCAAATGACCCAAGCCGTGGGCGTGAGAGCAACATTAGTCGGAGACAACATAATTGATCCTTGGAACGAGGCACCTTGTGATATCAGCTCTTGCAGGAATAGTATCATGTCTTCTGCTTGTTGGCCTTCAAACGTGGAAGCCCCACAAGCGGAGAGTCGACGAAGATAATGCCATACAACGCCGTTGCCGTACTGGTCAGTCGCTTGGATATCAGCTCCTGCTCTCAACAAGGATCTTCCAAGTGGTATCATATTGGTGTAGTGGGTTTCTGCGGCTTCGCAAAGAAGCGGGTTCCCTTGACGGTTGGCTTCGTTGATGTCCAAGGCTTGGGTCAGTAAAAATCGAACCTGATCTGGATCGGCCCTTGCTGAACGTAGCGTCATGACGGCTGTGAATAGGGGCGGCGACAGAAACGATCCAAATATCCTGCCCGTATTGCTGCGAGTTATATATCTTGAATCACATTCAAAACATCCCTTTGCGGCGAAAAGTCGTATGTAGTCTTCGAAATGAAAATCTTCGTTTTTAGGATTCCAGTTTCGAAGGAAACATTCCAATGCTGTGTTGCCCCGGCTGTCAAGTGTTAATACAAATTAACAAAAATGCAATATAGGTTACATACGCATCACAGTCTAGCGGGTCGGCGCCACGGCGAATCAGGAGGCAACATATGTCGTATTGCCGCCTGTGGACAGCATACTAGTCTACGGTAAGCAGTGTTCTGTCTTTCGTGAGAATGGTCGATCGATTACCAGAAGTGGTGAATTGCCATTTTCATCTCTGTCTCTAGCATCGCATTCTCCCCGCTGAAGAATGTCTCGTACTTCTTCAGTGTCGCCGTTCCATATCCTTTCGATTATCGCACATCCCTTGGGCACGATGCCAAAGGTACGAAGTGCGGAAGGAATCTTCAGACCATTACAGGGCGATCGCACAAATGATGCTGATAGGCCTGGGAGGTTGTAGGGTTGGTTTGGCGTGAACATGACTCGGAACCCCTTGAAGAAGCCCGAGAATTTGGCTGACTTGACCTCACATCCATCGCTCACCCACAAGAAAAGATTACCCTCCGGAAGACGAACCGAGAGTTCCATCTCTCCAGCTTGCTGAACTTGCACCCCACGCTTCCGAAGCTGAGTGGCGCGTCTTTGCATGACCGAAGAAGACTGAGACAGCAAGTGGTTCAAAACCTGGAGTGCGATTGGCTGGGTCGTTCTTCTAGCGCCGTATGGGGTGAGGCTCAGCCCGCCTTGCAATTCCGACGCAGCGAGCACGTGAATGCCGGTCAAGGTGTCGCCTACCTCCTTCTCCACCCAACCGAGGCCATCCATGGTGGTTCCGGGTAGCGAAGCGCTCGCTAGAACGGACGATAGGTGTCGACGTACAATAGACAGTGTTTCGGTGGCATCGCTTGCCGAACCTTCATACAGAAGAATTTGGGGGATGTTCTGGAGCCAGCCGGGTTGACGGGAGTGTATATCCGCTCGTATCTGCGCATGTCCGTCCAACATGTTGACATGAGTATGTTGTTGCTGGTTGAGAAGTTGTTGAGAGACGGCAGCATTACTATTAAGAATACCAAGGGTATCGTCGCGAAACTGTGTTTGACTGCGAACAACCAGTTTGGTATTGTCATTTGCGGTTCTGAGCTGCCCGATCTGGAAAAGGTCACTTTGTCTGGTGGATTTATCAGTACATAGCCTGTTGCAGATGATGCGGGGAACATACCCTCCAATGACAGTCAGGTCGTGGTTGATCCATCTCATTTTCTGCTCTATCTGAGAGCAAACTTTGGCAATGGACCGTTCATTGTTGTGAAACCGGAGTGCTTTGGAGAGGCGACGAAAACGAGAGTCGGTAGCGAATATCGGCTCCTCGATTTTCGCACGAAGAGTCATCAAGTCTTCGTTGATGCTTTTGACATTACGACGTACGCGCGACAGGATCTGGGGATTGACATGTGGCGTGGAAGACTTCTGATAGTCTGCCTCCAGACTTTGAATGCCTTCGAGTAGACCCTGCACCTCACAGATCGTTTCAAGAGCCTTGAAAAGAGAACTCTGGGCGCCTTTGATGGAGGCGATAATGTTTTGGATTTCGCGGGCTGATTTGACGGCGACATCAACGAGGCTGATGGCCGCCGCAGCCGTCGAGAACGGGTCGGCCATCGCTGCGCATGGCCGATGGGAAACCTCCCACAAGAACTGGTCAGCGCGGTCGGAAGGACAGAAGACTGAACAGACTCGATTCTGACAGGAAACAGCGAGCGTTTAAGTTATTAGCGCCTCCAGCTCGCCTGTCGGATGCGAGGCTGTGTACGGCGCGGGGCTTGCATGCCTCGCAATGTGGCAGCATGAGATTGGCAGGTAGATAAGCCTTGCAAAGCACGACAAACCCCTGTAACGGGATCGTATGCACTTGGCCAGCTTTTGACCGGCAAGGCTGACGGGCTGACGGGCTGACGGGCTGAGTTCTGTCGCTGGTCGTACAGCATTTTCTGCTGCAAAGCTGATTTGCTGAAGCACACCCTCAGCCTCGCGCAACAAACCATTATCGTGCACGATTGTCCCCAGTAGGTTTAGCAGAGCCGTGACACTGCCACACCAAATCTGCCCTATGTTCATCTTAACAATATCACAAGCACATCGCTTCCCAAATCGCCCACGGCCAATTAATTCCCTTCCAATTCTCAAATCGGCAACCAAACAGCCTCTACCTCTCCAGCGAACTCGCGCTTGAACAGCGCCATCACCTCCTCCCCAGGCCTCCAAGCCCCAATCCGCCATTGCACCCTCCTCTTCCCCCCCTCGGTCCTCACAACACCCACCCCCCACCTTCTTATTCCTCCTCCCCCTCTCCCATCTACCTCTCCATCCCCCAGTCCGGCCCACACCTCCACCTCCTCCAACACCGGCATCCCCCCAACCGCCATCGCAAACGCCTTGACCAACCCCCCAGCCCGCCCACCGGCATCGTCCGAAAAACATCCGGCTCCAGCACTATCCCCTCCTTCGCCACCTTCCTCTTCCCACACATCGTCCCACCCCTCATCTGCCGCCGCTTTGAGCAAGCGCGGGTAATGCGCCGCGGGGGTGATGCGCAAACCGCCGCGGGGAGAGGAGAGGCGAGTAGAACGATCCCGCAGGTGCGTGCCGTAGGACGGAGCTCGCTCGACGCGGAGCCGTCTGAGGCGCGGCCAGGTCGGGGCGGGGGCGGAGCAGCGTCGGCTGCAAGGCAGGCGGGCCAGAACAGCGTCGGCCTCCAGAGCCACACACGGCGAGAGTTGCTGTCTTTCGGCTGCAGCCTGGAAGCTGTGCGACACTGTCAGCATTCTTATTGGGAGAAAAGTGATAAGTATCCGGAATCTCTGCAATGGACAAATCCATCACTGCCAAGGTTTACATGGTGTGTCGTGCCGCTTGTCGCCAGGCCGACGTCTCGGATATTCTTGAGAATCCCAATCTCCGTAGTGCATCGATGTTTTCTACATCAGTGTACTGTGTGAATGGATTAGTGTGTGGGCTGCAGGTTTGAATGTCTTGTAGCCAATCAAAACCCCCGCACGCCGCAAGCACCCGGAGATGGTTGCATGAAGAGTGGCAATGTAATTAGGCATGAGTCGATGGCTACTTCGTCCGCATATCAAGGTATAAACAAGTTTGCAAGACGCCTTCCCTGCTACTTTTAAGCGACCCATGAAGTAATTAGGAATTTGCCGAACGATAAAGTACGCTTGGAATGAGGTTGGCGTGGTTTCCGGATACGAACACCAACCGACGCCGAGCTTACAAATTGGATGCTAGCGTCCTTACTAATAACCACCTTCCTTTTCCACACCGTCGATTCCTGCATTCCATGACCAAACACTCGAGTCGGATACGTAGTCGAGAAACTACCAAGCATCCAAGCAGCCTATACTTACATCTACTGTGAAAATTATAAGCTTCAATGACTTCTCGGAGGATTCTACGATACCTCCGAACTAGAAAACACTCTACACCACTTGCTGCTTCCAACTCTACAGGAATGGATCTTCCACAGCTAAGCGCAGATGAATACCAGCAATACAACCGCTGCGCTGTCCGTATGAACTTCTTCGTGAGTAGCGCCGCACGTAGAACTATTAAAAGACTGACATGTCGGCAGCACAACATGTTCAGACATGCCTGGACAACAATGTACGAGGCGTGCGAAGCCAACAAGCTTCCAGCTGGCATGTCACTTGGCCAGTTCTTCCGTTTCGGACTCGACTTCTGCAACGGCCTGAAAGGCCACCACGGAGCAGAGGAACGATCCATCTTTCCATATCTGGCGACGAAGATGCCAGCTTTCCGCAAGGAGCTTGAACTTCTCGCCCAACACAAGCAGATCCATGCCGGTCTTGACAGCCTTGCCGAATACCTTGAGCAATGCAAGGAAGAGCAGCAGGAGTTTCGAATGCAGGAGATGAAAGAGATAATGAGTGGCTTCGGCACGGTGTTGTGGGAACATTTGAATGATGAGGTTGAGCAGCTTGGGGCCGAGAACATGCGCAAGTATTGGACGTTGGAGGAGATGATAGATATACCCATGTAGTGCTGATGCTGCTTCAAGAGATTTCTTGCGTTGTCTCGAAGGGGGAGCACATTGACCAAACAGTGTTCCATATTGAAAGGAGCTCTCTCGCTCGTCTGTTGTTCTGCCACTTGATTTCCATGTTTCAAAACACGGAGGTAGTAACATCTTTCAGTTGAAAAGGTCATGTGTAGTATTTCTCAGTCTCGCTTGTGCAGATGCGGATACTACTCCAGAATTTTGCCGGATGCACCCCCTCGATGCATCTGTGATGTCCGTCCACTTCAGCGTATCACCCGACTTCGCAGCCTAAACAACCGCATCATGTGTCAGATAAGACAAAATATCCCTCATCGACCATTCTAAGATAGTTCCCCGATGTACGCGCAATAGAAATTAGGTGATGCAGCGGTACGGTTCCTGAAGGAAGAGCGGTAATAAGCACGGGAATATGAGATCAGCCAATGACGAGCGACTACAGGGCTAGTCTAACCGAAAGTGGCTTGTGGAGAGACACTGCTCGAGACATCAGGCCAATGACGGTTGGGGGCCAAAATCTTGCGCGCCCTGATCGGGTTAAGTAGCGAACGCCCCTTTCCACTAAATGTGGAGTCGCAGCTGTTGGTTTTCCAATTTTAACCCCAATCCATGTCCTCGGCCGCGGCGCTCGGCCCTGAAGGAAAACACCAAACGTCACCCGCCGGAGCCCTATCCGCCTGCTGCACAATACAAAAACCACGCATCCTCCCACAAAGCCCTCCGCAGCGTAGCATGCCCGCCGGCTAAACCACACCTCTCCCCCAACACTTCCCGTGCGGCCTCCACAACCTCCATCATGCTCGCTCCCCAGCCGCGCACCTGGCTCACGAGCCTCTGCGCCCTCCTCGCGGCCTCTTCCACCGCCGTCGCATCCCCCACTCTCCACCGCCGCGCGGGCCTCACGCCCAGCCTCTCGGGCGCGCTCAACCCCATGTCGACGGGCAGCAGCACCTACCCGCGCGCCAACTTCCTCTCCTCAGGCGCCATCCTCGGCGCCTTCACCGCCTTCCCCAGCGACGGCACGTCCGTCATCACACTCGTCTCCAGCCCGGACTCAGGCGTGACGTGGAACGCGCTCGGCACGGCCGCGTCGGGCCCGACCAACACGACCGACATCGACAACCCGTTCCCGATCGAGCTGCCCAGCGGACGTCTCCTCGTCGCGTTCCGCAACCATGACCAAGAGCTGAACCAGACGTACACGTTCTTCCGCATCACCATCTGCTACTCGGACGACGGCGGCGCGTCGTGGGCGTACCTCAGCACGCCGGCGTCGGACGCGGGCGGCGTCACGGGCGACTGGGAGCCGTTCCTGCGGCTGGCCGGCGACGGCACGCTGCAGCTGTACTACTCGCGCGAGACGGCCGACGACGACCAGGACAGCCTGATGCGCACGAGCACGGACGGCGGCGCGACGTGGTCGGCCGCGACGACGTTTACCGGCGCGGAGTTGACGAATACGCGGGATGGCATGCTCGGCGTGGCCGAGATGCCGGATGGTGCCGGGCTGATTGCTGTGTTTGAGACGGAGACGGGGGGCGGCAAGTTCCATGTCGGGGCTGTGACGTATGATGGCACCACGTGGGGTGACCGCAGGGTCGTGTATGAGAGTGATGGGTTCAATGCGCAGGCGCCGCAGGTGGCGAATGTGGGCGGGACGTTGGTTGTCAGCTTCCAGACGGATGAGGATGGCGATTATGTGGTCAAGGCTGTGACGAGCGCGGATGGCACGACGTGGGCGGATAAGACGACGGTGATGGCGGCGACGAGTGAGTGGGCGGGGTTGTTGACGTTGGATGATAGCAGCTTTTTGGTTATGGCGGGGAATAATGGCGTTGCCAGCGCGCAGAAGGTCGTGCTGAACTAATTGTCGTTGGTTGTGTGGAAGGATTGGCCGTTGCTGGAAAGACGTTCAGAACGATTGCCGAGGATCGAATAAGTAAGTACATACGAACGGTCGAGTTTCTATAGACTCTAATTGACTACTTGTGTCCAATTAGAAACATACAGCGTATCTACAACGACGACCGTGACACATTACTCAGCAACGCACCCCCAATACACACCACACAGCCCAAAGAAAGCCACCACCTCAGCTATCCCAGACATATACAGGACCCCCAATCCCCGTTCAAATCTGCCTCAAAACAGCCCTCTCTCCCGTTCCCTCAACCTCATCACCCCATCCCCCACACCCGCCCTCCCCTGCAGGCACCTCCACCACCCCCTTGTCCCCACCGGCGCCTCCACATCAACCCTCCACTCCATCCCCGGAAGGAAACAGGCCACGAGCCACACCACCCCAGCTCCATCACGACGTTGCCAAAACAGCCACACTCCACGCCGGCAGCGTAACAGCAAACGTGCCACCACTCCCCTCGGGCGTACTCGTAACCGGCACGACGACCTCCCCCGCATCCACACTATTCACCGCGTACCTCTCCCCCGCCAACACGGTCAGCGTCGCCGCCGTCGCCCCCTCCACCTTCACACTCACACTCCGCACCGCGTCCCCATAATTCGCCAACTTGACGTACGCCGCCGCGCCTTCCTCCTGCGCCCCGGTCGCCGCCCAATACACCGGCCCGAACCCCTCCCCATCCCCCGCCTCCACGACCTCCCTCGTCACAGCCCCCCAATTCGCCGCGAACATGTGCTGCACGAAAAAACTCACGCTCCTCACGACGCCTCCCGGCGCCTGCGAGAAAGCCACGAGATCCGGCGTCCACTGCGTCGCGTTGACCAGCTGCAGCAGCGGCGCGTACGCGGCCATCAGCACGACGTCGGCGTTGCGCTCCAGGCCCAGCATGTACACGGCCTCGGCGACCGCGCACGCCATCGACGGGAGCGAGGCGTGCGTCCCGTCGGCTTGCGTGTAGCACGCGAACTCGCCGACGAAGATGGGGAGGGAGCGGTTCGCCTTGTCCCACTGCGAGAAGTTGGCGACGAGCGCGGTTTCGCTGGCGTACGTGTGGTAGTCTTGGATGACGCCGGATGGGAGCGGCGAGGGGAGGCAGGCCGAGGCGCCGGTGAGCGAGGCCGAGGCGATGATGGTGAGGGATGGGTAGGTGGTGGTGATGGCGGTGTGGAAGGCGGTGAAGCGCGAGGGGTAGCTGGCGCAGCCGCCGCCTGGGAGGGGGGGGTGGGGTTAGTTGGGGGAGGGGAGGGGGGGGGAGGGGGTTGGGATGGGACGGGACGGACGGACCGAGGTAGTCTTCGTTGCCGATTTCGACGTGGGTGAGGGTGAAGGGGTCGGTGTGGCCGAGGGAGGCGCGGAGGGCGCCGTAGGTCGTCGAGGAGTCGCCGAGGATGAACTGGGTGGGGGAATTGTGCGGTCAGCGCGTGTGGAGAATCGGTCCCAGGGTGTTTACCTCCAGTTCGTTGAGCACGTCGTCGACGTATGGGGTGAGAGCGTCGCCGGTCAGAGGCGTGTTGCCGCCCGATTCCAGCGCGAAACCGGCCCAGACACCGAGGACCGGGGCGAGGCCCATGTCTTCGCACCATTCAAGGTACTCGATCAGACCTGGGGATGGCATCAGACTCGTCTATCATAACGTGCCAGCTCGCTCACCAAGTGCATCCGTGTTCGGGTAGCCCCAAGTTCCTGATGGGTTGTCAGCATGTAATAGCCCACCGTCATTTCAGAGCTGCTTACCCTGACGTCCGGGACGATCCTGCAATGGACCCAAGGTCTCGTTCCACTTCCAACGATTATCCTCGCTGTTACCCTCGCTGGAAAATTGTCAGCATCCGGGTGTTTGTAGATCGTCATGGACTCCACTTGCAGATTGTTGCCGCCGGGGAAACGTAGGAAACTTGCCCCCATATCGTTCAAAACATTGGCGATAGCGGGCTTGAGACCGTTCTCCCTGTTGTTAAAGGTAGTGGGGTACAGTGTAACGAGGTCGAAATACAAAGTTGAGCCAGCAGTGCTCTCTGCATCGAACGTAAGCGTCCACAGGTTATTGCCATCCGGAGCCTGGTCGCTCTCAAAGCTCGTTTCGTAGTAGCTATATGCGCTGGTGTTGCTGGAGACGTCGAGCGTAGTACTGGCGTACTCAGTACCGCTGTAGTTGCCGACAAGCTTGATGGTGACATTGCCGGAGTAGTCGCCTTCATATTTCGGCACCGATCAGCATCCACGCTAGTTCATTCTTGCCGGAACAGGTACCTTTCACCCAGAAGGAAGTTGAGTACTGGTCGGCGTTCACGAGAATCCCCCAGTAGCCTTCGTTGCTGAAGCCCACATCTCCAGTCGTGCCGTCGGGAACGGCTACTGCCAGCGAGTACGGAATGGCCGAGGAGAGTGGATTGTCAGAATCGACGGTCAGATCGACGTCTCCCACGGCTCCATAAGCTGTCGTTGTTTGATCGTCGCCCTGGAAGCCGTTGTTGCGGAGAAGTTGACCGTGGATACCGCCATCACCCGAGTGATTGATGTCCTGGGTTTCTGTTAGTGTGTTTCTCCCCATCTATTCTTTGTGGTGTATGATGTAGGTAATAGGAAATTGGCCGTGAAGCCAACGGTCAAGGCGGAACATAGTGAAAGACATTCCGGGAGAGAGATAAACTCCGAACTGACTTACTTCGAACATGAAGCCATGCATGAGCGGCGATGTGGCATTGCCTGCACTCGTTGAGACGGTAAGATTGATTCCCGCAACGCTTTCGGCAAGAGCAGCAATCGCCGCCAAGCGAGTTACACCAGAGACCAGCCTTTGCATGGTAAATTGGAGGACCGAGAACCGCCACTTGTTTTTTTCCCAGTATGCGGGGGGCGGTTATATGGTCAAAGAAACGACTGCGCTGGGAAAAGCGATTGTGTGCTCAAGAATGCAATTGTAACCCGACATGCATTTGTCTTTATAGCTATCAACACCACCGGTGAGAGCTTCATTCAGCGCCATGGCGATGGAATCTGCAGGGTAGAGAGCAAGGTAGATTAGCCGTCACGGGTACCAGTTGCGGGGCCGGTGGAGGGCTCGAAATCTTGGCTGAAGTGTGGTAGTGAGAAGGCAAAGGGGAATTGAACGGAGCTGGGATTCCTGTACGGCCGGTGGATAGAAGGCAGCGTGTACGACAATGCTCACGCCGTATGGGGCAATGGTCGCGCCATATGCAGCTAATACCACGCGTACTCGTGGCAGGTTTCCCGAAAAAGAAACAGAGTTGTATTGGACAGGGGAAGGGAAAGAGGGGTACATACATGCCAATTCTTGGACAGCAAGCTCGGGAATTCCTGCACGTGCACCTCCCAAACTCCCCCAATCCACCGGAGCGGAGACTTCAGCTCGGTTGTTGTGGTCGCATGCGCCCAATACCGGGCATCCGGGACCCCACGCGGGGTTCGTGACGATCGGATCCCCGCCCATGTGTCGTGAGATGGCCAGTTAAACTCGCGTGTCAGCCGCTGCTGCGCCCACTATTAAACATTTATCCACATTTGGTATGTGTTCTCCGCGTGTTCAAGCTCGTGCACCAAAGGCAGCGGAAACTCCGATACACCCCCGCAAAGACGGTCCGTCGGCAACGCCCCCCAATCAGCGACAGTGGGGTTACGCGTCTCAGCTGGGTGGAAACAAGGTACGCGCGTTCTCCACCGCACTACCGAAGTAGCTTGCATTTCGAGGAAGAAATCTTGGGCGGTGCATGATTACTGGTTTTTCCCCGTTGGAAATAAATGCTTGCAGATCATTTACCAGCTGCTGTGACTACAACATGGCACGGTTGGCACGCTGCGGCAGAGTTAAGTTTGGAAAACAATGCTTCGACAGCAGAGTGTTCGCTGAGCTGGCGAACGGATGGCGTTGGATTAAAGTTTTGCGCTCGTGAAAGGGGATGATTAAGCTATTGCGAAGCTAATGATGCCTGCAGCTCATCTTCCATCTTGCAGTGGTGTAATCTCGGTTGCAGAATTCGTGTAAGATGGGTATGCACGTTGTATGCTCCAATGCCTCGTTTCTACCATGACCGAGCAACTTCAAGGCAGCCTCTTGGCCTTCGAAACAAGCCCTTCAAAGTGTACGAGTGTATGCGTACATAAAACTTGATCTCAAACGTCGTTCGACCCTATATGTAGCTTTCAACTTATACAAATGTTTTCGAGGTCACGGCAAGGGCCGGTCGAAGACGAAGATCTGGGAGGGGCGTAACGCTCTTTGCGGGGAACGGAAGGGCACGTTTCCCCGCAACCCATCGTAGTGGATTTTCGCTAAAACATGATCTCCCTATTTGTCGCATCATGATCGAACTACGATAACCAGAACAATGCTCTTCGCACGGTCCATCAGTAAACCCCTTACCTAAGTTGGAAGCACAGCACGAAACACGTGGCCCATGACAGCCGTCAAGCGTGCCATCGATAGTCCATCCAAGCGAAAGACGCATTGATTAGAAACTTCAGATGACGTCGATGTACCCAGATGTGAGCAGTGCGAGCCCATCCGGACTCGAACACGTGTCAGCCAATGGGAAGCCGCGAAGTACGAAATCTGCTCTCGACACCACAATATAAAGAGCACGCCGCACAAACCGTAAAGAAGCATTGACTCACTACAGTTCACTCAATGCTTCATGCTTTCTCTCTTTCTCTCGACGGTGGTCTCGGGGCTGTGGCTCACACTGCCTCGGCCACTCAAAACACGACCAATGAAGCCCTATCTGACGCGTTTGCCTCGGTCGTGAAGGAGAAAGATGGGACCCTTTCGGCTAGCTTTGTTAACAAGAGCATTACTCTCCGATCGGACGGGGTCCATCACAGCGTATTCGTCATCGACCGTGAAGTGGAGTCCGACGGCCTTCCAATTTTCCAAGTAGTTCACCATACTGGTGACACCTCTGGCTTCGAGATGACATATAGCGAGACGCGGGCTCTTCTTGACAGCTACATGGTCTGTGATTCCTTTACTTAGACTTTGTATCGACCTCAATCTGATTGTTTCGCTATCCCGGGAGATGGTCCGCTTCTTTTCGCCGCAGCCATGGATACCTACCGGGTGAACCGATACAACATTAGGGAGGACAAAGTATATACGAGCCGACTAATTGAGGGGGACAGCAGTACCAGAAGCTCAACCTATCTTCCCCCGGTGAGCTAGTGCTTGGAACGGTGGGGATCCATTTTCTGGGATGGAAGCTTGCAGTCGAAGACCTTCCAGGCAAGTTTGAATGTTCCGACGAGACCTTGAACAGGATCTGGGAGACAGGCGCACGAAAAATCCAGAGAACTGAGATTGAGGTTGGGACAACTCCTGAATTTATACGAGATCTCGGACCAGGGTTTGCTTTGCGAAAGCCAGGCCCCCCAGCCGTATTCGATCCGATCCCACTACCCACGCAAGCGCGCATCGTAACGTCGTAACCTCGACCGCCCGATGAAGCGTCAGATCCGGCCCCTGGAACCAACCAAACCGCGTCTCGACATGGCCCGCATCCCGCACCACACCGTCACCGATATCCCTCACCAACGCCATCAGCTCCTCGCTGCCGCACACCAGCACCAACGCGTCTCCCACGCACTCGAACCCCCTGTCCACATCCACGGAGTGCGTGTGCACCGCAGCACCCCCACGACCACGGCCACGGCGCCCAGGAACAGCAGGATGGCCACATTCAGCGCCACCGCCACCGGGCTCATCCGCAGCACCTGCACCGGCGTGGAGACGCGCACGACGGCGGCGGCGGCGCTGCGATCCGTGCGGCGCGAGTCGTCCGGCGCCAGCGCCGCCGCGTACGACGCGTTGATGGCGGCGCTCCCGTCCATCGGCGGCGGCAGGTCCGCCGGCAGGCTGGCGTCGCACGCCTGGTACGCCCAGCTCCGGCGCGGCCCGACGTCCAGCGAGAGATTGCTGCTGGCGAAGTGCTGGAAGAAGGTCGAGAAGGTGTCTTGCGCGAGGGACGAGAGCGTGGCTTCGTCTAGCAGGGCTGTGGCGTTCTTGGAGGCGCGGCTGTACATGGCGTACGTCATGAAGTCGGCGTTGCGCCCGAGCGTCGGGTCGCGGTGGTTGAATGTCTGGTCGACGAGGTTCTCGGTGCCGTAGCCGAGGACGGTTGAGCCGGAGAGCGCGGTGAGTGAGGCGGCGGAGAGGAGGGAGGCGATGAATAGGACGCTGTAGCTGTGCGGGCTCTCAGTTTTTGGTCTTGTGTGGGGAGAAATGCGGGGGGAGGGGTCATTACCGAATTGGGGCAAAACACCATAAGAATCTCACGATAGTGGCCCGTGTACACGTCTACCAAACAAAGATTTGCAAACATGGTTACTTGTTGGCCACCTTTTTCGTGGTTGAATGACGGTAATTTTCCCCTGGAAAGTCTCTTGCGGAGATCCTCCGTGCGTGAGAGAGAACTGGAGGACCTCGCCAAACAACCTCTGCTTGATCCTCGTTGCATTCTTGATGAAATCCTCATCTTTGATCATGGCAGCCGTATTGAAGTCATACAAAGCTGCAAGGAGTACGGACAAGCCGCCAGCCGCAGCATGGGTTTGTTTGTCGGGAAGAACAATATAGTCCGTCCAATTGGGGCTGAGTGTCAAATTTTGTATCCCGTAGACGTCCAACAGGTTTTCGGGAATCGGAATGCGCGATTTACGGTATTCTTCTTCGTCGAAGCCGATTTCCGAAGAGGAATCAGATAGAGTCGCTGTGACTAGAGTCTCTGCCATGTAGTATTTGGCGGAACAAAGGTTCCCGGAGGCTTGGAAGTCCGGAGCGAAGCTGAAGTTTCCTGCTGAACTGTTCCAGACAGTCGTCGTGAAGAGGAGCTCTTGATCTCCGCAGTTGGAGGTATTGAGACGACCATATGAGTCTTGAGACAGGTCCCCTTCATATGTTTCGCTGGACTGGCCGTAATCTCGATCGTTGGAGGCGTAAATGTATGATGATCCCCCTTGAATGACAAGGTCCATTTCCGAATTTAACGTCAGGCCATAAGTGCAGCCGCTGTCGGCTCTCAGCATGATTGAGGCTCTCTCCTCCCAATTCATCTCGACTTCATCTGGGTGTTTGTACGAATTGGAGGGGTAGGTGTCATTCGCAAAGCCCGTTGATATGAGTGACATTGGTTCGCAGTCCAGCTCCGTGTTGAGTACCAGCGTTTCAGCCTGCCAGGTCTGCGAAGAGACGGAAAGAAGCGAACCGAGCGGCGCGGCCCCTGTTTTGGAAGGCCAGAAGGGTAGAATTGTGTACTCGTCCGATATCTACGCCGATGTCGATACGTTCTGGAGTACGTGGCCGATGGTGCGTAGGTATGCATCTCTGGTTGTACGAAGTGGCAGCGGGGAATCCCGACTCAAGACCAGGCGGGAGAACTCGGCCTCTCTTGGAACGGGAAAATCCTTTGAAACCAAGAGGGACGACGACAAAGGGGAGATTGCAAGGAATCCAATGATGTTCATCCATGCCGAACAGATAAGCAACCAGCTCCTGGAGCCTCCGTTTTTCTTCTTCGAGAATCCATCTGCCAGAGCAAGCGCCTGGTTTCTGCAAGATGGTGGAAGATCCAGTGGAGCCTCCGGGTTTCGCCAGCCAAGCAAAAGGCTCCGAGTACTTGACGACATCGAGAAACATAGACGTGAGTTGGACGTAGAGTACTGCGAGAAGAGATGGGGTGAACCTCCAACCAAAAAGTAGCGCAGACGATCCATCGTCGGTACCTAATCCGATCTG
This sequence comes from Diplodia sapinea, assembly GCA_023087385.1. NCBI lineage: Eukaryota > Fungi > Ascomycota > Dothideomycetes > Botryosphaeriales > Botryosphaeriaceae > Diplodia > Diplodia sapinea. The sequence continues at coordinate 190,955 of JAJMYO010000036.1, read as the reverse complement.
AGTGCTGGAGATCCAACACAGTATTGCCACAACAATGGATAGGATTAACGCCGATCCGCCCAACAGAGAGATGAAAGCTGGTCGAAGAGCGTAGGGACGGTGACTGGACCGGAGTATTGCTTGGTGGGTGCATCAATCGAGCTTTGCTCTGGAACTCACAGATTCAGCATGGTTGATAAAGGGACACGTCGGTGACAAAAGAAACTGCCTACCCGCATCTGCCTCATAAAAAAAAAAATCTCTCACCGGGTGGGTAGTTGAATACAAGATCCGGACGTAAATGTACGGTTTAAATACACATATTTACATCCGGACCTTGTATTCAACTGCCTACACCGACTTGATAATGCAGTGTTTGTGTAGGATAAACGCGGGGCGCAATTTATTTTGCCGCCTGCCGTGGGGACCGGAATAATAGAGCACCAGCTTACCGTCTTCGAAGGCTGCCCCTTCTTCTTGGTCTGAGACGTTGGATCCATCCACCACGCCATAAGCCAAAATTTCTGACGCTCTGTCCGTTCGATCATGTCTTGGCGAAGTGTGATGGTCGCTGGAGTCGATTTGCGGGGACGTCAACCGATGTGGCTCCTCGCGCTCAAGCAAAGAATCCCCCGCTTCGGCAAAATCTGTTGAATTTCGATTAGATTGCTCAGCCTCGCGGATCGGTGCCTCGCTCCCATCTGGAAAGTCCTGCCCGGACTGTTAACGTAAGTGCATTATTGACCATAAGCTTCTTGAAGCGTAGATGCCGGAAAGATTGTTTGAATGTTGAAGGAACGAGTAAGGCTGGACTGACGGAGTATTTGTGCTTGGCCAGGCTGTGGAACATCAAATAGGCAGCCGTCCGATGTCCACATTTCGTAGCGGGACGCAGTATTTCCATCCAATGAGAAAAGCCACGGAGCTCTTATTCGTGGAATAATTCTTCGGCTATCTATGAAAAGAAGCAGCGCATTGTGCAGCCCGGGCTCAGTCAGATTTTACACTGAGGAGCTCTGGAGTGAATTGATACCAACACTTCATGCACTTTATGGAGCTCAGCTCCAATCTCCGCCGCTCGTCTTCTATCAATCTTTACGAAACCGGAGAATGCACTCGCAAGTGCTAAGGCTTTTAAAGTCTACTGATATGACACGCATTTGAGGCTGTGTTGAAACGTAATCATTGCTGTTTCTCGTGGGGGCCAAGTATTTTGAGCATAGCCCGGAAGAAGCAAAAAAAAAAATATTACGAAAAAGGAGAGACGCACATGAGGTAACCACAGGCAGTTGCAAAACCTCCAAGTCTATTTACGTCTATCCCACCGCTATACTGCGCCAAATCTACCTGGGAAGTTGAATCCCATGTCAGGATGCATATGTTTAAATCTAATGTTTTTGCGTCCGGACATCCACCAGCTGCCTACGTCGGAAGGCTCATAAAAATAATATATGTCTAGACAATTGATTCTACTATCCCCGCAGGCGGGTTCAAATTTTCTAACCCACTGTGATACTCGAATGTAACGCAATGAGCTGCAAGTCCACTGTAACTACGGTGGTGTTCCCCCCCCCCACAGCGCTTTCATATTTTACTTACGATATGACCCCCGATTCATCTACGGTTAAGCTATTGCTTTGGAATGAGCAGTATGCTTTTGCATGATTTAATACAGCATTACGTGTGATAGTGCTTGCGTCAGTCCATTGTAGAGCTACATTAGTCGTGTGAAGAAGACGTGTCTCAAACAGCCCATTTGTGACGCGTAAATTTCACGAGCAGTCTGGTCAATATTCTGAAGATTTAAGGGTAGTAGAGAGTGTACGTTGCTAGAGTCTATGGAGGAGAAAAAATATGATTTCTCCGACCATTTCCGAACTTTTCCCGATCGGGCAACCAGTGAGAAAAAAATTCTTCTACCCTCCGTCGATGCTTTTTCTTTTGAATTTTAGATGTTAAGAAGGTACTCGAGCATTTCCTAAGAGCTTCTGGTACTTTTAGCAGTGTTTTGCTATATGAACGCTGCTTACAACCGAGGTGAAGCATCAACCGAGAAGAACTCATCAGTTCTTCACCAGGCCGCCCGGCTAGCTCAATCGGTAGAGCGTGAGACTCTTAAACACTCTCCAGAGTGCTATCTCAAGGCTGCGGGTTCGATCCCCGCGTTGGGCTCGATTCCCGACTAACAGTCCGTCTTTTTGCCCTTTTGATGAAGGGTGAAGTTTTTTTGAGTTCCGGATCAGTGCGGCGTTCGGGCCGCATGACGGCATTCTCCGACACTCTCTGGACGGCCTTACTCACGCTGGTCTACTCAGATTTCCCGGGAATGCGTTGTTTGAGTTCTGAAGTTTTGACAAGCTCTGCTTCGATCTCTCAGGCATCAGTGACGTGCATATCAATGTTTCGGCTCTAATGCCAGACCAGGATCAACCTCAGAGCATCAAATTTATCATTCTGTGAACACTTTAGTTATGCGTGTCATCATCCACACGTAAGTTTGGACCGACCATGCGGATGGCACTGCAGAGCAGAGAGATGAAGAAGTACATGCTCTGAATGTAATGCATGGTAGGTGAAGACATCGTTGTGTCCAGTTTTGCCCGAGTGATCTCGGCCAACACACCCTTCGAATAGACATATGGATACAAAAGTTGGCTAAAACTGGAGACCGACACCCAGACAGCTGGAAAGTCGATCAGTCCGACGAAAACATGGCTGGAAGTGCCGGTAATTCCAATGCTTCATGCAAGTTTGGGGAATCAGTGAAACAACACCCTGCAGAACCTGCTCGTGTCATTGCTACGTATACCATTGGCCTGCCAGCAGTACTCCATCACATCGCGATACACATCTCGAACAGCAAAATCTCCCTCACCAAACCATAACATCATCCGGCCTCGCTGTCCAGCAGCCAGCCAGCCATCCATCCCGACCCGATCAATTCCCTCCACCAGTCACGCTCGCAATCCAATCCGCCGCCTCCCCGGCATCCGCCCCATAGCTCAGATGCGGCGCCAGAACCACAGGCTGGCCCTCACAAATCAGATCGCCGGCGGCGCAAAACACCTTCAGGTTTGCCACATTCTCCACCGGCTTCGGGTAGTCCGGGTCGCCGAAGATGACGGCGCCGGCGACGCGCGCCGCCGTCGCGCCGTCCAGCTGCGCCCCGGCCTTGTGCACGAGCTGCCCTCCCTGACTACATCATCGTCAGCACATCACCCCCCCCCCAACACGGAACTCGTCCCAACGTACCTGTACCCCGACATCACGATCTTCGCTGAGGGACAAGCGCTCGCCGCGTCCTGGACCATCGACGCCATCTTGGCCGCGCCTGTGGCGGATCCGCCCGCCAGGTAACCTGCCACGTCGGCCGGGTATGCGGGTGCGGGGACGCCCTGCATCGACACCTGCCCCGGCAGCTTGGCGTTGAGCGCCGTCTGCAGCGGCGGCCCCACGACGCTGCCCAGGTCGCCGACTTCGGTCGTGCCGCGCGCGAAGATGACCATGACGGCCTTGCAGGTTGTTGTTGTTGTTTGGCGGGGGGTGAGGGGGAGGGGGGTCGCGGATGCGAGAGCCAGGAGGGCGAGGGGGAGGAGGAGGGGGGTGAGGGGGTGCATTGTTTCTGCTGTGGGGTTTGAGGGTGGTTGTGGAGGGATGGTTTTCGTCTCCTTTTATGTCGATGGTGCTGTCTGCCGTCGTGGACTTTCCTGCCGAGGCACTTTTTGCTGGTGGGTTGGTGGTGGCGCGGAGGCCAAGATTGAGGGGAGGGGTAGCGGGATGGGCTCTGCGGGCGTGCTCTGCGGGCGTGCTCTGGGATGGCGGTCGTTTCAGGGTTGATGGGATGTATGGCCGTTGGCTGGAGCGAGCTAGCGTGTGGTCACCTGTGCATCCTGCTTGCTTGCCCGTTGTTAGTGTGTTCGATCAACGTTGATCCGTCAACCTCAGCTTCTTGATGCGGAAAGGTTCGGGGCGGAAACTAGTTCTATCTCAGCCGGAGGCCATGTGAACGATGCCAGTCGGATCGCCCACGACTCGGCACAGGCAGCTCTTTCCTTTTTTTTTTTTTTTTTTTTTTTTTTTTTTTTTTTTGGTACGAGTGGACGTTCCTCGATGAGAGCCCATTTCACTGATATGAGCGCCAAAATCCGAGAGACGGTATCGGACCGGAAAGGCGATACCATCCCCAAATCCCAAACGTCAAAAGAAAGTTCATGGCTGTGATGTTGGTGGGTTTCTGTATCTCGTATCCGATTGTAGTAGTTTCGAAGTCGCTTCTCCCACTGCATTCGTCGAAACAAGCACCAATGGGCTTTGAATAGGGCCGAGGGCTGACTTTGAAACGGGCAACAACCTTGATTACGGGCGTTTGTATCTTGAAAGAACAACACCCTCTTTGGCTGCGCTTCTGCTTTGTGAGATGCACATGAGCTGTGCAAAGTGACGCACCAAGTGCAAAAGAAAAGCAAGATGCGGGGTTTCAATGTTCGATCCCGCGTGAGGAGCTGCCGAGGCAACTTTTCCAACCCCTCTCGGCGGAAAGACTGGTGAAACAATCCTCGGCAAGTTGCGAAGGATTGCGGACCGAAACACCGAACTGTTCGAATTGCGAGAGGTTGGCACAACCAGTGAAGTTCGCGAGCGGAGTGAAGAGTGCTACCAACGACCGCGGCAAAACAACCGGCTTGTTACCCTTTCAAGTCTGTTTGGGCACCTGACAATGATTTGACCAGGAGTAGGGATCCAACGATCGTAAGCATCCGATGCGCCGTTCGGACGTAAGAGGAATAATTCCTTTTTCCCGTCAGCATTTGGATGAATGCTTTTGCTGAGTATGTCACAAGTCCATAACGCTTGGCGGACATTGAGCTCCCGCATTGACATCAACCCGCAACCGTTCACCGACACCAAACCTTCGAAACACTCACTTCCGTAGGACACGAAAAGTCTAGGTAACATCAAAAGGCCTTGAAATTATCATTAACGATTATGTGTTTTTTGCAAACTCATGCCACATCTTAACACATGAAGTTCCAGCCGAAGGTAAAATACGAACTGACTCATCCGCCTCACGCTCCCTTCGCCCGGCTTTGCGCTCAGAAGTACTGCAGCAGCTGCTGGTCCGTGATGCAGCTCCCGTCCTGCGCCCACGACCCGATCTCGGAGCAGATGGGCGGCAGGGGGTTTGCGACCAGGTCGGCGACGTTGTTTGCGTACTCGCCGGCGTAGTTGCCTGTCGGTTCACAGTCAGCACAATGATCGGATTACACAGACTCGGCTGGTCTTACCCGGTCCGCGGTAGTTGCAGTACGAAAGAAGCCATTGGCCGCAGTTGTTGGTCGCGCAGCCGATGGTCGTCGTCTGCTTCCACACGGCCTGCGTGAAGTGCAGCACGCTGGGCTCGGTCATCGGCACGTTCTCCTGGTGCCAGTACGGGCCGAAGTCCTTGATCTCGTTGTAGAACATGGAGACGAACGAGGGCTCCTTGGATCCTTGGCTGGCCTCGCCCATGTTTTGGCCGTAGTCCCTGCGGCGCAACGTGTTAAAGACGCGGCGAGAGACGGAAGGAGCGAGGGTGGGAAACGTACTTGCCGCTGTTGGTGTGCTGGAATTGGCATTGTTGGGCCGAGATCATGGCTTCGTTGGCGAGCTCCTGGTCCCACGCGACGGAGCAGGTGCTGGTGTGGTTGGCGCGGTGCGCGTTGTGGAGGGCGAGCCACATGCGCGCGCTGGGGTCAGAGGGCTGGGTGGTTGCGCCGCCTGCAGATTGAGGAACGCATTGTCTGTTGCCCATGCGTGTCAGTAGGTTTGGATGCGATGTCGGAGAATTGGCAGGGGACGGCAACAGTGGGTGCTGCCATGGACCGGACGACTTCGTGCGAAAGGGATGCTGGAGACTGACTGTTGAAGCATCATAACGGGCGATGCCAGGACGGCCGAGGCCAGCGAAATGAGGAAGAGACCGGATGTCCGCATTATGGCAAATCAAGTTGGTGTAGAGTCCGGGACGGAAGATGGCAAGGCCTTTGTTTGAACAGTGAGTGTATGCCTGGGAAGCGACAGTGGTGTTGCAGAGCTGCTGGGCAGCTGAATGAACGTTGATGAGGGCAGAAGCGACTGGACTGTGGGCTGGCGGAGATGCGGCGCGAAAGACCAATTTGTACGCCGTGTTGAGCAGCTGCGGATCGCGCTGATCATGGACATGCGGGGAATAGGGTTACCGAGACGTCATCATCAACCCTCGGGTGGTTATTTCACGGCCCGAATTAGGAAATTGTGAGGGCGAGCGCTCAGGGGAAACTCGCGGTGAGAATGCAGCCGCGCTCGCGAACAACACCCTGTGAGATGCAGTCGTGTGGATTCGTGCGGCTTGGGAAATGCGCAGCAATCCTTTCCGACATGTTGTTTCTGCTGCTCGACCACAATGCTCAATGGAGGAAGTCGTGCTCATTGCCTGGGCGGGTGTACGGATTGGGACATGGCTCGTGGGTGATCATCGGGATCAACGGAGAATTGCCTGTTCCGGACTGGTGGTGGTCCATGTGCCAATGGGGAACGCGCTTGAGCTTACCGTGGACTTGGTGAGGTGGGACCTCTTCCTCGCCTTACCGGGCGGATTCTGAAAGGATCCTGGCTTTGCAATCTCATTGATGCTTCCCATTCGCCGGGAGATTTCGCTGTTCCCCTTTTCCGTGTCGCTGCAGCGCTTCAGAGTAGCGCTAACTGCGGAAACTCAGCTCCGGCAGCCGGCCTCGTATGTACAAAAACACATCACCGAATCCGCAAGGGGCAGCATGGAAACACCGCGCGCCTTGGCCACAGGGCAAAGTACAGACCGTATACGCCGGTAGTCTATTTATGGGTTTGGCTCATCAACGGTAAGTATAGTGCCAGTGCAATGACTGCCAGCGGATCTTGGGGCTATCATCGCACGTACTTTCCTTCTAGCATGTACAAGTGCACCGCTAACAAAGGATCCAGAAAGTTCGAAGAACAACGCAGTCTCGATCAGCTCGTGGGCCGAAAGCCGTTGCCGGGCCCGCATTGATCAGATCAGATCAGTCTCGACCGCCTTCTACGTATCCGTCTCCACACAGCTCGTGATGTTCGCATCAAACACGAAAGTCGGTCGGGTAGCTCCAACCCGCACCTCAACCACACAACGGCAATAGCGCCGCCGCACGGGCCTACCCCCGAGCCCTTCCTTCTCTCCACCACTTCCGCCACCTCCTCCGCCTCTTCACCGCGCTCCCCACAGCCCTGTCACCGTACCTGCCCGTTCAAATCCCTACCCATCACGAAATACCGCCGACATCCCCGCCGATATCGCCGTCGCCGCATACGAACTTCTACAGCTCCCCCTCTGCAAGTGGACCGCTACTATTCGAACGGGACGCATCGTTGCTGACGCCTCACTGCCACAGCTTGACGTTGGCCGGTCGTCGCATCCGTGCTGAGAGCGTTTGGGAAAGACGAAACGGAAGAAGGGACGGAGAGGTGGAGGGCCCTGGAATGCCGGTGGCGGAGTCATCCGGGTGAGTGGAAAGGATGCGGAGGATGGAGGCGGGGAGGCCTCCAATGTGTATGGCGTTGATGCCGAGAGAGCCAAAGACTGCGCCTTGGTCAAGTTTGCGCCGGCTATGACGCAGACTTGAGGAAGTTGTCTGTAAGGAGCTTCGGAGGCGATCCCTGGGATTATGTCGTAACCGATCGCTGGACCCTGTGGGATGGGCTGGATGGTGCGGACTAATTCGCGTCGATGCGCAGGGCGCAAGTGCAGGCCATGTCGGCGCAGCTGGTCGCCATGAGACCCGACTGGCATCTCGGCTCCAGCTCAGAGCTGCCGTTTAGACTGGTCCGGTATTCGAGATGCCTGGATTGCACGATGGCTCTTCCGAAGGCCACTATACGCGACATTGTGAAACCCCTACGGACATGTCACCCGCGTGATTTCCGATGGTGGTGAGTTTCGCGAAGTCGCATGTTAACATCTCACTCAGGAGCAGTAGGGGATGGGTGAAATTGGACCAACTTCCCCGCGCACATTCGCTCTTCTGTACCGATTCACGAGCGGCAAAGTTTGAAGTGCATGTTGTTGCTGGTCAGTCTCCCTTCCCCTTTCGAGAAATTATAAGCGCTGAGACGGCGACCCGTAGGGTCGTCAACAAATGGAACGCTGCTGTAATAGCTCCTTTGATAAAAATGACAAGTGTACCAGTGGGTATGTCACATTTGCTGAAGGTCACTCGCACTCGGCATGGCTTGCATAGCCTCGCTACCACGTCTGATACCAGCCCGTTGTTTACTTCCCGATTTTTTTTTTTTTTTTTTGCTTACTAGTGGAAATTCTGTACTTCTGTCTACGGCCTAATCAGTCGATTATTATATTGCACCACTTCATAGATATCAACTATGACCGACCGTCACATTATGCGGCGAATGCTAAGATAAGCCCCACTAACATGTTTTGGAATCAAGACATCTTGAACAAAGTCAATGTCTCACCTAAACGAGTGAGAAGAATCTAACCACTAACGCTATGTCTTGCATCGATCAGTGTCTCGATCCATCAAAGGCGACGGTTTTATGGATTTGGCATAAACGGGTGTAGCTACCAGATCAAGCCCTGAAAGAAGATGGCTGACTAGTTGATCCATAGACACATTGAAGCAACTTTACAAGCATTTTCCGCAGTAGAATGGTCTGGCTTGGTTCATACCAAAATCTCCTTATCACTCATAAACTGCCACTGTACAGTCAACAGTGACTCAGAGGTCACAATCCAGCGTTTTCCAGTGTTTTCCTCTGAACAATGTATTGCTAAACACATATCTACTTTTTGTCACAACGGCACTGTTTGAGAACTGTCTGCTCTCATGGATTTAATTAATTGGAGCAACCACACTTCTGACGACAACCCGCAACGAGTCGACACTTCCTCAGTGGTCGCTGCAACAGAATCAGCAGAGCCGTATCACATTCACACCGTCACAATGGGTTCCCCAGCTCAACCCCGCGGTGGCCTACAGAGCTCGATCCACGCCCCAGCTCCATCCCGTGGTGGCCTACAGGGCTCCATCCACGCCGCAGGTTCACCCCGTGGTGGTCTCCAGGGCTCCACCCAAGTCAGGGATCCCTTCCCGCCCCTCCTCTCGACCATGCCATCCCCGCCAATTCCGCCCGAGCACCAAACCAAAGCGCTCATCGAGGCCGAAATCAACCGGCTAGTCGAATTCCGCACGCGGCTGGAGCGGCGCTCGCACTTCACCAACAGCTTCAAGCCGCTCGAGAAACTCGGGCGCGGCGGCGAGGGCTCCGTCAAGTCGATGGCGCACGGCGGCGGCGTGGTCGCGGTCAAGAAGCTCAAGCAGGCGTACAGGCCCGACAACACGTCCGTCCCGACGGCGCACAACGAAGTCCGCATGCTCGCGCTGCTCGTCAACGTCGGCGACGGGCCGGGGCGCGACACCATCTGCCGGCCCGCGACGGACGAGATGTGGTACCCGTGCACGCCGGACCTGCAGAGCCAGGTCGTCGTGCTCGAGTTCTGCGCGCTCGGCTCGCTGTGGGACTACATGCAGGAGCAGTGCTTCATCGACGCCGAGGTCCGCGGCGGCCGCGTCCAGCATCGCGCGTCGTGGAACGTCCCGCACGAGGGCTTGCTGCGGCACGTGTACACGCAGCTGCTCGAGGGCCTCGCGTTCCTGCACTGCGGCTACGGCACCACGGCGTTTGGCGGCTCGGGCGCCAGGGGCCCCGTCGGCCGCAAGCCCGTCGTGCATCGCGACCTCAAGCCCAACAACGTCCTCGTGTGCCCCGCGAAGCCCGGCGACCACGAGGCGCTGGTCACGGTCAAGATATCGGATTTCGGCGGCGCGGCCGAGGTCGATGGCCACCGCTCGCGCGCGCTGGACAAGGGCCTGTACTTCTTCACCAGGGGCTACGTCGCGCCCGAGTTCATGAAGGACGGCGTCTCGCGCAGCACGGTGGACCAGGCGAACGATGTGTTCGCCATGGGCGCGACGATGCACTACTGCGTCGTCGGCCACGGCCCGTGGAAGAAGGATAGGGCGGACGGCAACAGGCCCGTCTTCCACCGCAGGGACATGAGGGAGCTGGTGCATCGCGGCGGCGGCGCGCTCAGCGACGACTTGGTCAAGAGCGTGGCCGACGCCGTGACGTATAGGCAGCATCGCAAGGATGCGCTGACGATCCTGGAGACGTTGAAGCGCGGCAACGCCGCGCACCGCCGCGACTTTGTCCGGTGGATGGTCGACGTCGAGGGCCCGCGGATCGAGAAGTGGCGCGAGGAGCAGCGGCAGCGCGAGCTGCGCGAGGCCGAGGCGCGGGAGAGGGACGAGCTGGAGATCATCAGGCTCGCGCTCCCGACCATGTGTATGGTCCCCAACTGCAGCAATGCCCCGCTCCCGCATACGCATAGGTGCGCGGCCCCCGAGACGTGCTACACGGGTACCATCAACCATGCGCATATGCTGTTTGCCCTCTACGGCACGTGGGCGGATCCGAGGTTCCATCTTGCGTGTGACCTGCATATGGCGCGCTACCCCAACGAGGATATGCAAAGGGCGATTAACCTCATCCTGCTCAAGGCGAAGGCCCTGAAGCTCTTGAGGGGTTCATGGTTGGACGAGGTCGTGTAGGAAGCCTCCATTGTGCCTTCTCAGATCTGAAGGCTGCGAAGGTTGGTCAGTGAACTCTTTCTCTGATTTTCCTTCTTATTTTGGAGTTTGTTTTCCGGATCTTCATGTATTCTGCACTCATTGTAAAGCCAGAAGATAGAGAGTGCTCCACCAGCGTTGCTCACGATGAACGATAGAAGTGCTTGTCCGCTCAAAGCAGCGCATCATGTCGATAGATTTACAGAATTATGAGAATCTTCCGAACGCTCAGAACGAGACATGAATTAAGAAATGACCGTGTGACGAGGTGCGTAGGGATAGCAAGAGCTTGACTTACCCGTTGAGAAAGTTGAACCACCAGTGGATCCCATTGAGCGATGAGGGATCCCGCCATTGCACTTAGGCTCAAGTGAAGCTGAAATCTGGATACCATTATGTTATAGTTTATTTAATAAGCCCCTTGCATCTTCCTACGCTAAGGGCATGTGCCGGGACGGTTGCTCACAAGCGATCATTGCACACTTTACCAAAAACGAGTGCTACTTCGGTAGTTCCAACTGACAACAAAGGCAGCCACGTTACATTGTCATTGAAGCCTTTGTTAGACTTGTGAACAATAGCAGTTAGCACTTTCCCTTCGTGATGCACTCACCCCATATGATCTCCCCTCGTTTGCATCGAGAACAAGCCCCGCAAAACCCTTCCCCCGCACAGCCCAAACGAGCCATATGCTCTCCCCCTGGCGTATATGTCCCTCCACCCACCAGACGGCGGAATGCAACGTTGGATATTCTGAACAACACGTTCCCATTTCTCTTTAGCAGCTCTGCATCTCTGCATACCATTCGCACGCGCTTATCAGCGCTCTACCCGAGATCGTCCATACGGTGTAGCTTCCAGCTTCCATTACTTGTAAGGAATTGCGTTTGGACCGATGCGTGCGGTGGCCCCACGGCATGACGGTGGCTTCCAGCTTGCATCCCGCTCTCCTGAGCTGAAGCGGGAGTGGCGCAGGGAAGAATGTTCGAGGCGGCGCATCCGTGGTGTTCGCCGCCACACGTAGATTTTTCGAGGGGTCCAAGGCGACTGACGATGGCGTGAAGGAAGAAAAAAAGAAGGAAGGGAAAAGATGGGGCGGCAGCACTGCATCCCGCAGGAGCGGGACGCCGCCCGCTCGGCGCCCATCCGGAAGGCGGAAAGATCTCCACCCACACCCATTTGGACCCCGGACGCGGCCAGCCAGCCAATCCCGCCACCCGGCTAATAGAAGACCCCGGCGTGCGAACGTGCGCCAAGCCGGCCGGTCCGTTTCAGCGCGTGCCGGGGTGGCCTATTGGAGTGCTGGGACAGAAGAGAGATGAGCAATTGGCGAGGTGCAAGTGCCGAGGCCACCATGATAGCGGCCGTCTTGACTAAGGGTCAGCTTCAGCTGGGCATGAGCGATGGATCCGTTCTCGCCCCGTACCAGCTTGCAACCTCCGCGGGCTTCTCCGGCATCTTGAATCAGCAACACAACGCCCTGAAATGACTGCCCGTTGTCCAACATAGCACCGCTTCCAACATGATCTGGCGGGTCTCGCGTAGATCCGAGCTCGACCACCTCCGCGCCGATCGTGGGTCGTCTCCCCGCAGGATCGCCGCATGAGGGTAGGCTTCTCGGGCTTTAAAACCTTCGACGCACCGCATCACCAACGCTTCGTGTTGCGCAAGCGCAGCCCAAACAAGCTAGACCTGCGAGCTGCTGGATACGATGACAACCCTCGTATTTTGAGGATGGAGCACCCAGAGAGGGCAAGCCCAGGGACCCTTGGGCGTCTTGGGCAGTGCCGGTGGCGTGCAGCAGCTGCAGGAGACTTCGCAAGTGTGCCGCGCAGGAGGGAAGGGAGGGATGCCGAAACGGCCCGTCTGTCTGCGCCACCGGTGCATCCGAGAGCTGGCCAATGCCAGCGACATCACCAGATACCTGCCGGCTAGCGCCTTCGTCACAGATTGATGGCAAAGTTGAGCGAGCGTTCTGGGTGGCCGGGTGATTCTGCTAGGGTGCCACTTGACGTCTTGGTTATATCGAAACCAGAGCCAACGGGCCACAATAGCCTCATCGATCGACATCCTTCGATCTTCAACCGCGTGGTGTGTGCTCGGCCAGGAACCAACGCCCGCTGCAGAGGTGATCTTCCAGGCACCCGCCGGAGCAAGCCCTTTAGCCTCTCGCACCGCTGGGATCCTCCGGTTGCGTCAAAAGGGCCTTATGCCTATAATGAGAAGATTTCCTGCCTTCCGGACCATCCGCATATTCCTTGTTCTTTCGATGTGACTACCTCCACCACAGCACTGCAGCTTTTTCGTCGTCGCGACAGCACGGCCCACATGACGGAGCTTCGCCCCATCGCCGTGAAGACCATTGCAGCCGCCATTGCAGGCTGTGTGTGCTCTTTTACTGTTTTGATGCTGAAGTTCCTTTCGCGGTACCGCTCCAAGAGCGTCTTTGGTCTTGACGATGTGCTCGTCGCCATTGCGTGGATCATCACCATTCCCCTCACTGTCGCTTTCTACATACGTGAGTCTCTCCTCCCCGTCGAAAACAAGAAGCATGGGCTAACCACAGCCGACGAACAGAGGGCAAGAACGGAATGGCGTACAGCGTGAACGAAATCCCCCTCAACGTCTACCTCACCGGCAGACAATGGTAAGCAGTCCAACACCGCCCATCCAACCCCCCATCCATCCAGCTAACCCCCACCACCAACCAGGTTCTGGGCCTCCTCCTGGATGTACTACCTCGCGCTCGGCCTCTCCAAGCTCAGCGTCACGGTGCAGTTCCTGCGCATCTTCGTCACGCCCAAGACGCTGCTCGTCTCCAAATGCACCATCGCCTTCGTCGTCTCGTGGACCATCATCTCCGTCTGCGTCGGCGCCTTCGAGTGCGTGCCGGTCGCGCGCTACTGGGACAAGAGGATCGCGGGCAAATGCATCAACGGCACGGACACCTTCCTGGCCAACGCCTGCATGAACATCCTCACCGACTTCGTCATCATCGGCATCCCCATCCCCAGCCTCCTCAAGCTGCAGGTCGGCGCCGCGAAGAAGATGGGCCTGCTCTTCGCGTTTTCGCTTGGGTTGGTGTAAGTCTGCCCACCACCACCACCACCACCATCACCACCACCGCCGCCGCCCATCCCTACGCACAGTACCATCACGCATCAACAACAACAGCACGCTGACCTCGAATCGTGCGACTCGCTCAGCGTCTGCGCGATATCCGTCGCCCGCATCCCCATGGTCACGCTCGCCTTCGCCGCGGGCAAGCCCGGCAACCCCTCGCTGATGCTGTGGTCGACGGTCGAGGTGCACGTGTCCATCGCCTGCGCCTGCCTGCCGTCCATCCGGCCCCTCTTCGTCTCCTTCCTGCGCTTCGCCGGCATCGGCTCCTACCGGAAGAGCTCCAGCGGGGCCGCCACCAAGTCGGCCAGCGGCCACCGCAAGTCGCAGTACTACGGCGCCGGCACGGGGAGGGGCCGGAATGGAACGGGCGGGAGCGTGGTGGTGAGCGCGGCGGGGAGGGGAGGGAAGGTCGAGTATATCGAGATGGAGGATGGGAGGGGTGGAGGCGCCGCCGCGATTCAGGTGCAGAGGAGTGTGGAGGTCAAGTCGGAGGCGTATCGGTCGGAGGCGGAGAGCATGGGGGGCAGGAGTAGTCGGATGAGTGCGGATGAGGATAGTATTGATCGGCTGGTGAATATGCCGGAGCGGTCGCATCATGGGCGGGTGACGTGGATGGAGTGATAGGGGAGGGATGGGCGGCGTAGATATCAAATTTCTCTTTTCGTTGTGGGATGTCGTGATGAGCGTGTGTATATGTGCACTGGATGATTGGATGGAACGTTTTTACTAGCTGGCTAAGGCAGGTGTCAGAAGATGCATGACACTGATCTAAGTGTACGGATCAAGATCCGTTCTGGAGCGGGTGCTGAGAGCACGGGCACATCTGGCGAAGATATCGTTGGTCCTGTTGCTACTGTGGCATATCATATTGTGTTTTGCTGATGCCGCTTAGATGGTCCGAGCATATGCTCTTTTTCTTTTTCTTTTCTGATCGTCATGATTTCACCGGCCGCGACTGCCTGGCCCTACCTTTTCGGCTTAGAAAACAAATTTCCCTCGGGGAACCGAGAAATCCCATCACGGCGCCTAGGGATTTGCAAATTGGAAAAGCATTCCTTCACTACCACATATACCGAAGTATTCGTAGCGCCCGGCGTTGTCAGGTGCACATGACGTCACCGGCACGCAACTCCGCATTCGCCTCGTGAGATGTCCCTCGACGTACGTCTCCCCTCATCCAAACAACGATCCAACTCAGCCCAAACCAGCCCTCCCAGCGTCTCAATTCCTCCCCTTTCCCCCAACCACACCCAAGCAACCACAAAAAACCCAGCCAACCAGCCAACCCACACCACCACCACCACCACCACCATGTCCCCCACCTCCCTCCCCCACCATCCCCACCACACCGCCCTCCTCGTCATCGACGTCCAAAACTTCTTCACGCCCATGACCAAGCAAGCGCTCCCCCAAATCACGACCCTGATCCACCACTTCCGCGCGCAGGCGCTGCCCGTCATCTTCACGCAACACGGGCACCCGGCGTCGGACCTCGCGGGGCCGCCCTACGCCAACCAGCTCGTGCGCAAGTGGGGCGCCGACGGCAGCATCGCGCGGGGGTCGCCGGCGTGGGAGCTGCAGCCGCCGATCCAGGCGCTGCTCGAGGACCTGCAGCGCGACGAGCGCGAGGGCAGGCGCGAGAGGGGGTGGGGCGCCATCGTCGTGCAGAAGAACACGTACGATGCCTTCGTCGCGACGGATCTGGAGAGCAGGCTGGAGGGGCTGGGCGTCGGCAGGGTCGTCGTTTGTGGCGTCATGACGGATTGTTGTTGCGATACTACGGCGAGAGCCGCGTTTAATCGCGGCTGGGAGACGTGGTTGGTTGAGGATGCGTGTGGGAGTGCGAATGCGAGGCAGCATGAGGCCGGGCTGAGGGCGTTTGCGTTTGCGTTTGGGGATGTGGTGGGGACGGGGGATGTGTTGGCTGAGGTGAAGGGGGAGTGAGGGAGGGAGGGTGGACGCGGTGGGTGGCTGAAAGAGGAGGTGAGGTGTCTGGGCAGATACTGTTTCTTCGTGGTGATGAGGAAGCTTGTTTCTGATTGCAAGGGTAAAAGTTTGGGGCTCATTCCGATAAAACGGTTCTATTGCTGAGTATCTACAGAATGACATGCGGTCCTCACCATCCATCTTCCCCGACTGACAAGACACAGTCCCGCCTTGGGCGTTCTTGCACAGCTTTCCACTGTCCATGTCATACTTCCAGTCCTCCATACCAACGGCGCTCAGCACATACAAGCCCTCGGACGGGTCGTACTTCTTAACCTCGACCAGCTAGTCATACGTCGACCCGTAAAAGTCATGCTTCCACGCGCTGTTGTACGGGTTCCCCTCGTTCATATACGCGCCCATATCCGGCGCCCACTCCCTCCACGTCTTCTCCTTGTGCTCCTCAGACACAGCCTGCACACCGGGCCCGCCCTGCAAACCAATCGTCACGTACGTGCCGGCGGTCGCGTTCTGGGCCAGCAGCACGCCGTCGCGCAGGTAGCCAGCGACCTCGTTCACGGGCGTGTCCACCAGCGCCTTGCGGCCCAGCAGGTGCGGCGACACGATGCCGCGGGACCCGGCCGCGTTGCTGCCGGAGATGCTGTCGTAGAAGGTCTCGCAGTCAGTCTGATTGCCGGTCTCCCACGACACCGTCAACGCCCGGATCGCTTCGACGACGGGCCGCACCAGCGCGTCGGCCTCATCCGGCGCCATGTCGAGCGCCCACAGCACCTGCGTCACCGCCCACGCCGTCCGTCCGCCCCGTCAGCGTCGCCGCGGCGCGCCACGACGCGTCCACACCCTCCACGCCCTCGCCCTCCTCCTCCTCCTCCTCCCTCGGCACGATCACCAGCGTGCCCATGACGACGACCCCCGGCGCCGAGTGCGTCGCGACGACGTACTCGGTCACGACGCCGAACGCGCCCGCGCCGCCGCCGCCGCCCCCTTGGATCCAGCCGCCCGGCCCCACGCTGCCGTCTTGCCCCGTCATCACGACGCGCCCGAGCGAGAGCGCGGCGCTGAGGACGCCGCCCCAGCCGTTGCCCGAGCCGATGGCCAGGGCGTGCGGGACGGTCGTCGTGTTGTCCGGGAGCGTCCAGGTTGGGTGGTGGGTGATGTGGTTGAAGTTGCGTGTCCAGATGGAGAGGGAGTAGGCGCCGCTCGAGCTGGAGGGGGGAATCGTGTTAGCGATTGCTGCGGGAGGAGGAGGAGGAGGAGGAGGAGGAAGTGGTGGTGGTGGTGGTGGTGGCGGAGGAGGGGAGGGAGAGGAGTGGCGTACTTACCGTCCGTTTATCTCGTGCCTGGTGCCCTTGACGGTGATGCGGATGTCCCGCTCGATCGCCCACTTCATCGCCGCGGCCACGTGTTCCGCCGTCGTCGCGTTCACGACGTACTCGGCCATGCCGCCGCGCTCGCAGCCGCGGCTCGCGTCGTAGCCCGACGCGCCCGGCGGCAGGCACGAGTTGTTGGCGAACACGGGGTGGTCGATCGGCTCGGGCTGCGCGGCGTGGAAGACGCCCGATGTCCAGTTGGCCGTGACTTCGTCGCACGTGTAGGGCGAGTTGAACGGGTTGCCGGGCCAGCAGGACGAGGCGACGGGCGAGGTCCGCAGGAACGTGCCGTCGATGGTCGCGTTGAGAGCCGCCCATTCGGCGTCGGTCGGCCAAGAGGCGTCGAGCGGGGTTGTCTTGCACTTCTTTTGCGCAACGAGGACGCCGTTGTTGCCGAGAAGCAGCGCGAGCGCGACGAGGTTGGTTGGCTTGAACATGATTGCTGCTTGTTCTATTTCATCGCTGGAAGATCACGCCGGGCCTTTTTTTTTATACATGCTGGAAAGGGGCTGTGGTGCATTTTACGTGTCCGGATCGTGGTCCGCCTGGAGGTGAGATGTTTAGTAAAAGTTGATGTTGTATGGAGCCGTTAACATTGGCCAGCTTGATGCCCTTACTGTTCGGCCGAATCCCTCAATGGAGCGGATAGGAAAGCATGGCGTGTTTGGCCGGTCTCCTAGCCCGTTGCCAAGGCTGTGGTGATTTTACGTGTTCGGAGCATGGTCCGCCTGGAGATAAAATTTTTAGTGAAAGTTGATGTTATATGGAGCCGCTAACAATGGCCAGCTTGGTGTGTTCACTGTTACATGGAGCGGATAGAAGAGCACTGTTTCTTAGCGTGTTTATCCGCTCACCTAGCCCGGTTGTTGACGAGTAACATATGTTTACTGGAATCTTTACTTTATATTGAAAAGTTAGTTAGAAAGATGCCATCATGCCCCAACTTAGACAAAGTCCCCTTAGGAAAGTAGTGCAGCTAGCAAACGTGAGTGACGCAGTGGTGAAGTTTGGTTGTCGAGCTGGGGGAGATGTAGTCTGCCTCGTATTCGCTAGTGAATACGTAAAATGGTGAATTTACGTATTTACTGGCCACTCAGAGCTCACCAAAAATCATCTCCTTTTCAGCGGAGAAAACTAGTGACGCCATGACGTTCCTACCAGCCAACGGTTCTTTACTTTTCGAGTGACATGTACTACTTGGAGGAGGGATGCTATGGATGTTGGCCAACAACGGATGGCTCGGTCGATCATCGGCAGAGTTAGGCTCGGGTTAAAGCCATCGGCTGCGCCACCTACCCTTCGCCCTCCGCTCTCTCATCCCCTTGTTCACTTCATCCCTCCAATCTAACAATAGCATACTTCTACCAGCAGCCACTTCAATGAGCTCGCCCCAGCTCCAGCACCGGGCATGTTGCGCCTTGAAGTAGCAGCAGCCCCCCTCTACGTCATCTCCACACTCGCTGCTTTCTTCACTTCTCCCCATCTTCTCCAATGCCACTCACAGCAATGACAATGTCGCCCATGCAAATATCAGACAGCGACAGCCCCTCGCCTGCAAGACGATCTCGCAGGTCACACAAGAAATCCCGCGCCGGATGCCGGAATTGCAAAAAGCGCCGAATCAAAGTAAGACTCAACCTCGCCGGGTGATTCCCCAGCAGCAACCAACCACCAAGCCAGTGCGACGAGACCAAACCTGGCTGCCAGCACTGCGCCGACTTCAAGATCCACTGCGATTTCGACCGCCCACGACAATCGAGCCATCCAGCAGCTCCAGCCCCGTCCGGCGACGCCGCGGCCGCCCGCGCAAAGGCTGGGACACCATCAGCAGCAGCGCCTCGACCACGACCAGCGCCGCCGCGAGCCCCGCCGCAACAACAACACACCCCACCGAAAGCGTCTCCTTCCCGCTCTCCACCAGCCCCCTCGTCCACGGCACCCAGCAACCGCTCCCCACCAGCCAGCTCGACATCCCCGACCTCGAGCTGATGCACGGGCTGGCGGCGTGCTACGAGGGCGTGTTTGGCAAGGGCCCCGGCGCCGGGTAGGTACAGCGGGTCCACGGCGAATCAGGTCCACCTCGCCTGGCTGTATCGCATAGAAGAGGGTTTCTTGGCGTGTCTGCGGCGGAAGAGGCCGTTGGCAATGGTGGTGCTGGCGTACTTTTCGCCCCTGCTGAAGTCCATGGAGCCGCTGTGGTTTATGGAGGGCTGGGCTGAGCATCTCATTGCCGGCGTGCATGGCTTTGTGGATCAGGGCTTGTGGGGCTGGTTGCAGTGGCCGATGGATCAGGTTGAGTGGGCGTTTGCGCCGTCGGTGCAGCAGCAGCAGCAGGTCGTGGGATAGTGTTTGTGTCTATGTGTGTGTACGATTGGGTTGCGTCTGGCGTTGGTGTGGGTGGGGATTGCGAGCTTGTTGGTCTTTTTATGTCGCGGTGTATGAAGTCGTTTTACTCGGTGAAGAAAGCAGGTTTTCCAGCGCGAGCGACAGTCAACCCAGGGATTTCTCTTGGAATGGGCCTTTTCCTCGCACAATGTTTGAGACTTCTCTGCTTCGCTACACTCAATGAGAGAGCGTTGCAATGTCTGTACTGCAATGGATGGACGTTTGAAGTATTTCTAAAATGTAGACGCGAAAAAACCAGACAAAGTGGGCTGAAACCTTCAAGTTGCCATGCCACCCAAACCAAGCTTCCTGATTTCATAGTACGTGTCCTGTCGGCTAGTTGTGGTACGTGGAGCACGCCCTGTGTGTTTTTCCCGACCACTTGAGTAGTATCAAGTTGTCTAAGTATCAACCACACTGGCATGGAAATCGCGGATCAAGCGTTTCCAGGATTCAGGCAAAAGCTCCAACGTGACCACTAACACAGTCCGGCCCCATGCGTCTGCCCACCAAAACCGCCCAAGCCTGTTGAACAAGACGGCATAGTGAGCGAGAAGAAGAAGTGCACCAGGCCGGTGCGCCTCAAGATATTCCAAGTACTGGTCAGAGACGATGCTGGGCCATGTTAGTGTCAAACCGACAACCTCGATCTGCTGTTGCAATCGGCAGTCCAGGAGAAGCTCTGCGTATTCGTGGAGGATCCGCAATGCTTCCAAGTAAACAACCCGCTCCTCTTCCTTTACATCCTCATCCTCGATAAGCAACCGGCGCAGAATGGTGAAACGAGACTCCTGTTCTGCAGTGAAGTGTCCCTTTGGCGTCCGCGAAAGCCCTTCCCCGATCGGTCTAAGCGGACCTTCCATGATCCAGGCATACACATCCTCGTGCCTCAGGATTGACGGCACTCCGCGCAACAGACCAAGACACCTGACCACATCGTCGATACACGTCGTGGATGGCATTCCGCATGAAAACTGCCACAACCACGACTCCGCAGCCAAGGTGCATATGGACAGGATGGCCGACGAAAAGAACAGCCCCACGCAGTTCTCTCGAGTAATGCTTGCGACACGGTCGTGCAGGACGGAGATGCTGCGGTGCTGGTAGTTGGCAGCTTGGCCGAAGTACTCCTCCTGCCGCTCCGGCTCGGGGTCGACGTGTGCACGGTGCAGTGCGGCGATGGCGAGCAGGCTGGACAGCAAGTCTGGGTCGGAAAATGCGACCTCGGGCGCAGTGACTGTGTAGATCTCAACAATCTCGGGCAGATCGGCGAACGTCAGACTGGTGTGGGCCGTGTAGTGGTAGAGGAGGCTCATGTCTTCAATGCCGAACCGCTGTGTCGAGCAAGTGGTTGACACAGGGAACGAGCAAGACGTGGGTGGCGCAATCAATCGGGTTGGCATCGATACCGGGGATACGCCATCCTGGACCGTTCCCGGGGAGGATCCTTCTCCCAGAGAGGCGCTCTCGACAAGCAGTTGGTCCAGTCGGGGGAAAGTACAGGACATTACCCTCCTGACGCAATTATCGCACGCAGGCTTGGCTCCGTCGCACTATCCACAAGCTGTCAGCTGCCATAGCTTGATCCCGAGTCCATCGCTGGAATCCAGCTATGAGATTCGACTCTTGATATCATGACAGTAAGTCGGGACTGCGACCTCGATGTGATTGAGCCGCAAGGACTGGCGATTTTGATAGTGCAAAGACACGAAAAAAGGGATACAAGGCTGCAAAAGGGCCGAGCTCGTACCTCAACATGACGATGCTTGCATGTGTAGCATCCTGTCCTCGATTTCGTATGCGACTTCCTCACGGGAATGACTATCTTCGAGCGCGTCGACATTTGTGTTTTGCACTGCCAGAAATCATGCTGGGGGCAGGTCTCTTTGACCCGGTTCGTAAGCACTGTTGCAAGCGCAGTTCGTACTACGTTGAATATGATTGGCTGCTCCGTATTCCACTCCTTTCTGGGCTAGAGGGTGTCAGGCTAGCGCTGTACACTTTATGTGGGGCTCACACCATTTGATTGTTGTTCAACAGGCCCAATGGATCGTCTTCGCTTCGAGTGAGGCATATGAACATCTGGACTGGAGCCTTGACCCACGTCGTCTAGCCAGGTTTCGGATGATCCAGGAAACCCCCTCTTCGCATAACGCCTCTCTTCCTTCGACCGCAGCACCACCTGGTGCCATTTCCTTATATGGCGTTGGACTATGCATCCCTGCTTCCCATATAAATCCCCTGTACCGATCCACTTGATTAGCTCGTCGATTCACACCGCAAGCACACCACCCTCTACTAGACAACCCCACACCGCAGCCGCCCTCTTACCACATCAGATCCCCCTCCCCTCAAACCCCTGCAAGCGCCTCCGCCAGCGCCTCCGCCAGCGCCTCCGGCTCCGTAACATAGCCCACATGCCCGCCGGGCAACACCCTCACCCTCCCCTCGCCCCACCCCAGCCTCCCCGCCAACGCCATCGTCGCCTCCCCCGCCCTCCCGCCCCTCGTCCTCTCCCCCACCGCCAACACCAACCTCCCCTCGCCCACCCCCTCCAGCGCCCCCACATCCACCTCCTCAAACACATACCCCATCTCCCTCTCTAGCCAATACATCACATCCGCCCGCGCATCCGCACTCGCGCTCGGGTCCAGCAGCTCCATCAGCCCAGCCTTCTCCCGCTCCCGCTCACCGACGTCGGCGGAGAACAGTGTCGCAAACGTCTCGACCGCGTGCGGCGCCCCCGCGGCGCGGTACAGCCGGTACAGCGCGTGGTGCTGGGCGACGCGCTCCTCGCGCACGCCATCCGGGAGGACAGCAACGGCAGGGGGCTCGTGGGCGACGACGGCCGCGACGCCGGGGTGGGTCGGGTGGCGTTGCAGGAAGCGCAGGGCGACGAGGGCGCCGCTGCTGGTGCCGAAGACGGTGGCGCCCGGGGTGGAGGAGGAGGGCGGCGCGACGGCGGTGACCCGCGCGGCGAGGTCGTCGGCGTCGGTGGACAGGCGCTGCGCGTAGTCTTGCGCGCCGTGCAGCGCGCTGCCCGAGAGCCCGCGGCGCGAGTAGGTTGTTACGGTGGTGGTGAGGGATAGGTGCGGGACGAGGTCGCGGAAGACGGTTGCGCTGCCTGGCGCGCCGGGGACGAGGATGATGGGGGGCCCGCTGGTGCCGGTGGTGGTGTAGTCGAGGGTTGCGCCGGGGAGGGAGAGGGTCGGCATTGTTGGTGGTGGTGGTGGTGGTGGGAAGCGTGGGTTGGTTGGAGATGATGTTTTTCTTTTGCAGAGGTGGATTCAAGCTGGGGAGGTGGGGTAAAGAGGCGGGGGGCTGACACCTCCATGCAGTCAGGTCTCGTCTTGTTCGCTTATGTGATTGTTCAATTGATTCTGAGATGCTTTGAGCTCAACTGAGCAGGGTTGTGGCACAGTGTCTGAGATCTACCTGTTACAATTTGCCCTTGAAACTTCGAAACGTACCGTACCTCGTAGGGCAGAAAACAAGCTGTGAAACCCGAACGCCTTCCTGCCTAATGCGCCTTGAAACTCCGTTCCTCCATCTTTGTGTATTCGTTGTCTACCCGTTCTTCTGTCGATTCTCTCCCCGTTTCCGTTTCTTTGGTCGAAGCCGTGCGACTCCAGAATGTGACCATACCCCTGTATGTAGCCGGGCCCAGATGACTCTCGGATCCCAACGTTTGTTGCCGTCTCTTTTAAACGTGGTCCCAAAATCTCACCGTCCTTAGTCGGCGCCCGGGCTTGGGGGAGGGCTTGGGTGTTTCTTCGTTGGGTGCCTGATTTGCGCTGGGCTTCTCGGTTTTGCGTGCGTCGCTCAGTGCTGCCGGTAGCTCGTGCAGGATCTTCTGTGAAAGAGGAGAGAAGAAGTAGATGGCCAGGGCGAGGAAGCCCGTGAGGCTGAATAGGATGACGTCCATTTTGGCGAGAGGGAGGTAGTTGGATGAATGTAATGCTTCGATGAAGTCTTCGGTAGTAAGTATACTGAGTTGATGCATTGACTATTGAGTTCCCTGCTGCGGCTCTTATACACCTGTGCAACTTCGAATATAGATCATGGTAAGGCTGTGCAGAGTGCGGCTGAGCCCGCCCAAGGCATCGACGTCTCCATGTCCTCTTGCCCTGCCACACCGACTCGGAGGCCACCCAACGGTCGCCAAGGTGGTCAGCTTTCTCGATCCTTCACCCGGCTATCTGTATCAGCTTCTGTTCCGATATGGTAAAAGGTCATGTTCCGTACCACGCAACTGACCCCATGATCGCGCTCCAATGAGTCGTCGATCACCGGCCCCCACAAAACCGCACTCGCTAATGTTCTGGCCCCCACGCTGCGTCGATACGCGCTTACCCTTCTTTCCTCCATAGGTAACAGAGCTCTGGGAAGACTGTATTCTCCAAATGCCCTCATACCTTTGAAGTTCCGAACATGCATCAGTAGGAAATTAGAATCTATGATAAACACCGTTCTGTTTCCCGAAAGAGCTCGATTACTCTACAAAGCAACAGCAGGCATCAGTAGGCAGCAACTTCATTTGGCCTCGACCCCTGTTCTTCTGCACAGCCTACCTGCTGTCTGTGCACCTTCTTCAGCCCTGCATTGCCGCTGCACATCGCTTTGTTCCGCATTTGCGCGTTTCTTCAGAAGAAAGACAGGTGTGACTCGATGTGTTAGGGCTGTACCACAGCGCTATTAATAGACTCGTCATGCAAGCGGCCATCCTACCCCATGCGCCGGTAATAGATTGTTCCCAGTCCGGCGGGCGCTTACGCCGAACCGTCATCATCAGCCTTGTCGAACCTCCGCTGTCCTTTCACACCTCCCGGACTTCCCTCCAGCGGTCAGCCTTGTATCACACATCGCTCTTTGATCCTTGTCCTCGGCTCCCGCATGCTGACCTCCACGTGGACTCCTGCGCGGCTCCTTTGACTCGACGCCCGCGCTCGCGGGGCCGTTCAACAGGGTTCGGCGCGTGCGACCCGCACGGCAACATGGAATGATGATTGGAAGGCAAGCATACCGCCTGTGCCACCCATTACCAGAGCTGGGTCCTGACCGCTGGGAGCCGCAGTGCTCCGTAATCAAGCCGACAGCGATCTGCACGCGGTCGAAAGCCTTCTTGCCCGTGAATCCTCCCACAGGGCTGAGAGTCGACATACCGCTGTTCGCATATCGCGTGCCATGGGATTTTGATCCACAAATCGGAAGGACACCCGGCCCTGGCCATCACGAAGTGTCAGCAGCAGTCTCGCACGACCGAGGACTAGAACTTCGGCGTGGTGATGGCGCACGATGCAACACGAGATCAGCAGGCGGCCAATTCCGAGGTGTACCAGCCACTAGATCGGACCTCTCGGGACACTCGGCTACTTGAACTCCTTCCCGGAGGATGGAAAGACCCGCTATCCTGCCGCATGTTTGTGGTATCCCTGGGCGACGATCCGTACTATGAGGCGCTCTCATACGCCTGGGGAGAACCCAGCCTTTGCCGACCGATAACAATCAATGGCCGTCTTCGCAAAATTACCGAGAACCTCGACAGAGCTCTCCGGCGCACCCGACAACCAACAGAGCGCGGATCATGTGGGTTGATGCGCTGTGCATCGATCAATCCAACGTCAGAGAAAGGACGCATCAGGTCAACACGATGGGCACCATCTTCTCGCATACTGCAGAAGCGTTCCTCTTCATCTGAGATTACGACGAAGGTCGACTTCTGTCTGATACCCATCTTCCAGAAAAACTCGGATGGTCAACTCACGCTGGCGGAAGTGGTCAGAGCATTAGATTTCGTTACCAGGATGTCCAAGGGCCATCATATCGCCCTTTCGGAGACAGAGGCTGTATCTGACTCGCTCAATCGGACTTTCGATGCCCTGGAAAAACTCACCAACTTGCCTTGGCGGAGCCGCATGTGGACACTGCAAGAAACCGTGTTGCCTCCAAATGCAACGGTTGTTTGCGGTTCCATATTCACTCCTTGGTCAACATTCTCGCATGCTGCCGAAAACATGCTTGAGCATCATTACAATTGCCGCTGGCTTCCGTACGAACGCATGGAAACCATATGAATACTCTACAACAGAGCAATACCCATTCATCACCTGCGCGAAACGTATTTCAAAAAGAACACCGTGAATCTGATAGCTACTTTGGCAACCTTTCGACATCGCCAGGCGTCCGATCCTCGAGACAAAGTGTTTGCGTTGCTTGGTCTTCGCTCGAACGCAACGGAACTTTCGATAGATGCGGACTACTCGCTCAGCGTCTCTCACGTATATGAAAGCCTCATCACCAAGATGATAAGTTCTGGGAATAGTTTGTACCCGCTACTACGGGTTCCAGAATCAGGCCGTCGCGGAGACTTGCCTTCTAGGGTCCCTGACTGGGGTGCCGGGGATAAACGAGACCATCTCAGTCAACGAAACGAACCAGTTGTACACATGTGAACTCTTCGACGCGTCTGGCGGTGGTGTACCGGCGATCCATCCAAGTCCCGAGTCAGTTCTGGGATTGAAGGGGTTGGTGGTTGATGAAGTCACCATGATTGGTTCCTGCAACGCGAATGCCGACATGGAATCTGTCAAAAGAGCCACGGAGCAATGGAAAGAGCTTTTGGATTATGAGAGTATCAGGCACTGTCAGTATCTTGGTGGAGGGACGTACGAAGATGCACTCTGGCGAGTGTTGGCCCATGACGTGGCATGGATTGAGAGAGAAGGCAGTTCAGTTTATTCAAAAGCTCGTAGAATTACTCCTGGTGATCACGACGTGTTTTTACGTGTGTTTTGGGACTCTCCGGGGATCTCTATCTTCTCTTGGCGTCATGTTCGCTTAGGAAGGTTTCTTGTCACAAAGAAAGGCTATATTGGCATCGGACCACCCGACACCGAAATTGGGGACCATGTTTGCATATTATTCGGTGACAAAGTGCCTTTTGTTCTGAGGACTGTACAGTCCCAAAGCCCTTGTCCATCATTTCATTATATCGGACACGCTTACGTACATGGCATAATGGACGGTGAGGCGAGGAAAGACCCAGCAAATCAGGCTGAGGTGCTCTGGCTTGTGTAAACAACCTCTCTCAGCATCGAAAATTGAAGACGTCCCAACTCAAGAAACCCTCCGTGAATGCCGAAGTTCTTCCTTAAAATTGCTGACAACGGATGCTGTTGGTGGAGCTCTCCCCCACAAAGAACAGGAAAG
Source organism: Diplodia sapinea (assembly GCA_023087385.1). Taxonomy (NCBI): domain Eukaryota; kingdom Fungi; phylum Ascomycota; class Dothideomycetes; order Botryosphaeriales; family Botryosphaeriaceae; genus Diplodia; species Diplodia sapinea. The sequence goes on along the minus strand of JAJMYO010000036.1, from coordinate 164,266 downwards.
AATACACACCTTTCTCATAGCCCTGTCACCAACAGCACCCTACTTTCAGTTGCACGTCACGACGCGCCCCTCTTGCACGCCCGTCAGGCCATGGCAATGATGTTTGGCAGCTTCACACCCCAATTCGTCTATGTAAACTTTCCAAACTTGATACACGTAGCGCCTGTTGAGATACACGCGTCATGTTTGATTTATTGGAAAAGTTTTTGTCACCGGCCAATAACTGTGGAGTGATGCCATGGAGCAAGTTGTAGAAGTAGTAGCAAGGGCGGCACGGTGCTACAGTAGGTTAATGCACCGACGGTCAGTCTCGGCATGCGGACGGCGGCCTTGCGGCTGCAAGCACGGTTGCGACCCTCAACCAGCATGGCGTGATTTGGTCTGCAGAGAAGCTGCGGGAACAAGTTCTGGTGGGGAGCCTGATGTGTTTCTACGGTGCGCCGTTGCTACGTGTGAAATGGTTTGTGTTGCCCATAGCGTAGTCAGGTTTCACCAAAATCCAGAGGTTTGTGAAATGGTTCTTTATTTGTTCCCGGCCTCACTTTTGGTTGGAATGGCTTAGTGTTCGTTGTAATATTAACTTTTCTTTCTTTGAGCTGTACTGTATACTTGGTACGCTATACTCTATACGTCATACGGGATACGGTATACGGCAACCGACCATATAGCACTATGCACAAGACCCCTACCAATTGTTTCAGGTCTCGTCCTAGCGAAGGAAACACATCCAAAGACCATCCAAACAGTGTTTCACTCCGACCGATTGTGGATTGTCGCCAATATAGACAAGACGGCACACGCGTATTGCCCGGTCTGGACATACGTTCGACTATGCGCTCTCCATCAGATGCTGACCAAATCTCGGCCGGCAGCGTATATAAAGACAGACATGGTCGTCATTCCTAAGTCAGATCATCCCATTCTTTCTCCAACAACTTCTACAGCTTCACTCGTTGCTTCACCTTGACGGTCCTTTCACATCTTTGAGCGCTAGTTCGCCATCTTCACTCCCTCAATCCATTCAACGTACATACAACAAACAAACCAATCCAACCAAACTTCGCCATCATGTTCTTCTCTCAGAAACTCATCACCGCCGTTGCCGCCCTTCCGGCCCTCAGCTAGGTGCGTGTTTTTTGGCTTTGCGGAGGGAGATGAAGCGGGTGGGGTAGAGGGTGGTGGTGGTGGTGTTCGGTGTGGATGTGTTGTTTGGTGGAGGCGGCGGCGGTGAGGAGGGGCAGGGTAGATTGCAGGGCGTGGGCGTAGGCGGCGTTGAATTTGGTGACGACGCCGGTTTGGGCGGGGCCGTAGTAGTTCCAGTCGCCTCCGAAGGAGCCGTCGACGACGTCGAAGAGGCCGGTCGGCCCGCTGGATTGGTTGTGTGCCTAGTCGAGCATTTGTTTGGCTGTGGGGGCTCAGTGTTGGGCGAAGGCGACGTCGCCCGTCATCATGTAGTACTCGCCCATGGCGGAGACGAGGTTGAATGAGTAGCCGACTAGGCCGGTTATGTTGGCGTTGATGGGCTCCGTGCGAGGGCTCTGCTGGATCTTCACGGTTGGGACAAAGAAGCCGGGCTTGAGTTAGAAGGATCCGAGGAGCTCGAAGGAGCCGTTGAGGGAACTCGACGCCATGGGTTGACGCGAAGGTGGAGCGGATGGCGATTTCGAGATCGCCTAGAATTTTGAGTGTGAGTGGTTTCAGTGGGTGCATCAAAAATTCCCAGAGTAGGCAATCCGATCTCTCCGGGTTCCGTCTACGCTCACTGACAGCGGATTGGTGCCGGCAAGGAAACAATCCAAGTCTGTCTTGCTGGTAAAGCTAGACTGAAAGAGTGACATTTTGGTAAAGTGCTTTGTGCTGTGAGGCACCGAGTTCGAATGACCCATAAAACAGAGAGGTCTGACTGAAGTCTAGAGCTGTGGCATTACCAATAGCCACAGTAATCTCTATGATTTTGACTCGAGTACGGACCGTGTACCAGTCACCGAGGGAAGCACTGTGGGGATGAAGGATTGCTTCCGCAAGAGGAGATCCGTCGAGTTCGGTGCTGCCAGCATAAGCCGCGATGGACATATTCGCCTCATCTACCAGGATGTATATGCCAGTTCCGAGTGCATCGCTCAGCACGGTGTATCCAAACCCTACCTTCAGAGGCTGCACCTGGAAGGTAAGATCGTACCTTGAAAGAGCGGTTGCCAGTTCACTCGTATGTTTGGAAGTGCTTGTGCGGTTGTGGATCTAGCATCTACGTCCGGATGTTTGCTTTCACTGCCTACGGTGGGAAGAACATGAGGCCCACACTGAGTAATAGAACGTTTGAATCTTCTGTTATACTCCGCAGTGTTGTGTCAACTGTAACCACTCATGCAGGATTGTACTTGCACTGTTCAGACTAACTGAGTGGACTGATATCCCAACAGACAGTTGACGACACTCCAGCATGGAAAGACCACCATTCCAGCGAGAGTCGTTACTGCTGTATTGAATGATACGGTGAGCACTAGTCCCCACGTCCTTAGTGCGGGGAAATGTCATATGAACATCTTCACCTCCATCCTGACCCCCCAAAACAAAGTCAAAAGCTCCAAAAATGTCACCAACAGCAATAGCAAGTAATCCTCGCCAACGCCAAAAGAGCCAGACCAGCGGGGCGTCGTCAACATCGAGTCCAAACCCGGATTCCGCAACCCGACCCAGCGCGACCTCGACTGCCGGACCCAGCTGATCACCGCCCATTCGCAAGCTACATCGACTGGCTCTCGGCCCGGCCCAAATCATCTACGAGATGCCAATGGCCAGCGTACGTTACCGCACCCCTTCCCCTCTTTCCTCCCCATCCACCAAACGTATCACATCCAACCCGGACCTAACCTCCTCCGCCCCGCCATCGTCGCGGGCAGCATCTTCCCCGAGCCATCCCATCCCCCGGCACGTCTTCAGCCACAACGCCGACGTCCCCACCCCGCCTACTGCGGGATCCGGACTTTCTCGCCGCGCGCTCGTCGGCTACCTACGTTGAAGGAGAACGGGGCGGGGGCGGCGACGCTGAGATGTGCTGGCTGGCGCGGTGGGTGCTTGGGGGTTGGGGGGTGTTCGCGGGAGCTGGCCGGGGGAGGGAGGGAGACGGAGATGGGGTTTGCGCTGGTTGGCGAGTATGATGGTGGTGGTGGTGCGGGGAGGTGGGTACGGAGAAATGGGGGAAGGGGAGGGGAAGAAGGAGGAGAAGGGGGAAAGTACGAGTCGTGTTTTTTTTTTTTTTTTTTTTTTTTTTTTGTTGTAGGGGGGGGGGGGGGGGGGGGTTTTTTGCCCAGGTGGGGGGGGGGGGGTTTGTGGTTGTAAGGGAGGGAGGTGTGGGGGGATGGATTTGGAGTTGGAGGTAGGTGGTGTTTGGTTGTAGTCATTTATTATGTACGTACCTGGTAGTGCGCGGCGGTGTTCCAGCTTGCAATGCGCTGGGGGTCGGCGATGCGGGATTTCAAGCCGTGCGCGCCGAATGCGCCGAAGGCGACGCTGGCGGCGCCGTAGAGGGAGCCGATTGTCCAGAAGATGCCGGGCATGGTGGTGATCAGGGTGTCGGTCGCCGTGGTGGTGGTGGTGGTGAGAGAGTTGGCTGGGTCGCGGCGGATGAGGTGGGCTTCTTCTTCTTCTGCGATTGAACCGGCGCTTGGTTCGGCGGAGGGTGGGATCGAGGATGAAAAAGTCTGGTATGACGGGGACATGGGCTCTCGGTGGGTGGGTGGTGCGGGCGGAGCTTCCAGCAGCTCGGAGGGGCCGCGGCAGAGGGCTGGAGCTCTGGCCTCTCGGACGTCGGAGTGACGCGAAACCTCCGAGATGCACATCAACCGGGAATGGTACAGAAATGGCCGGGAGGAAAGGGAAAAAGCAACACAATGGGCCATATTGAATATCGAAGACAATGGCAAGCTTTTTTCAAACTTTGAATTCATTTTGCATGTTATTCATCTTATCCGTTCCGTGCAGTAGCTCACTCTTGCCAAGCATATTTCAAGATAGTATTCTACTTGCGTAGAGGTAGACTTTACAACCAAATACATTTAAAAGCTTTAAACTGATTAGCATACAGCCTCTAATATCTTCAGCCCCTTTGATCTAATGCTCAATATTTCGGGAAGGTTGGTGGATTAGCTATTTTTCTTCGAGGGGTTTGCGAAGGCGGTGATGGGGACGACGATGGCGTGCAAATCGGAACAGAGGTGGAGGGCGCGGTGCATGAGGACACTTGAGAGGGGATGTGGATGACTTGTAGGTACAATGCTTCTTCAGGACTCTGCCACCCGTTACTCAAACTTGTGCACCTTTGAGCTATCATACAATACCGTGGCTCTATCTTTCCCTTCCGGGCGCTTCTTTGCGCATGTAAAGTTCACTCGAGCGGCTACTTCTGATTAGAAAAATACCCTAATCATCAATTTTAATCAACCTTCCAGCACCCTCCAAAGCAATATAATAGTACTAAAGTAAATACCTCCCTGTTTTTGTTGAGAAAAGTGAGGCTGTAAGTGAGATGAACCGAAATAGCAGAATGATAGACCGCCGCCAACCCCGAAAGGAAAGAGGGAGTGTAGACGTAAGGTGATATTTTGTTATTTGCCAGCTCTGGCGGACCAATAGGCCATCCAGGTCATGAGGTGGTAGTGCGGGCGTGCAGATCCCCACCATCTGTCAATCTTTCACTGGGAGCTCAGCCCCAGGATTTGGCCAAGCAAAGGTATAACCCAGCCACATTAGATCTGTCGCTACGTTTGATTGAGGATCTCGATAGTACCGTCTTCGTACATCTTCATCCGTGGCACCTGTCCACGACATCAGTCATTGTCCTCATGACGGGCATGCGAAGTGGAATTGCCTTACCCTATCCATGTCGTGGGTCATGGAAAAGTAGCAGTTGTCACCACGGGTGCATTCATCGTAAGGACAGTTGTGCCCGTAGTAGCAGTTGACCTCACGGCAATCGCTCAGGAAAGTGCACGGGATATTCCTGGCTTTGTGCTGCAAAGCGAGACGGTCCACGGGGCTGAGCTTCTCGCCGTGGCCGTAAGGGCAAGTAGGGCCTAAGGTGCAGGCGCCCTTCAAATGGTATTCGTTGCACATCTTCTGCTTTGCGATCTTGGCGTGGAAGCGCTCGAGAGCGCCGCGCTCGACCTTGGCGAGCTTCTCATCGATACGCTGATCATAGGCGTTGAGGAAAACAAATTTCTTCTCCTTTGGCTTAGTAGGAGCAATGGAGATGCTCTTGCCGGTCATTCCCGACTTCCCCACCGTAGCCCACGAAGACGACGTCGTCACAGGCGTTCCGCTGCGGAGCCCATTGCTAAGTGGAGAGGTAACCGACTGCGGAGAAGCAACGGTTTGCACGGGAGACACGGTCTTGACGGGAGCAGGAGCTTGGGACGGCGGCGGCGGCAGACGATACTCGGGCAGCTCGTCGGACCTGAAGACAGAGGTGAAGTTCACGGTCTTGAACTTAAGCGAAATAAAGCCAGCTGTCGCGGGCGTTGTTTCCAACAGCGAAATACGGTTGGCAAGGGTGGGGTCGTGCTTGTAAGGGCTGCGGCACACTCGTCAGTGCTGCATCTGCCAACGCACAGACGGGTGAGGCATACTCGAGGTTAGGAAGATAACCATTATCGTGGCATCCGCCAAAAATAAGGTGCTTGCACTGAATGTTGGAGATGAACACACGCATCATTTCTGCGATCGTGTCAGTATTACCCAGGGCTGAGCGGAGGCGGGGCGGCCTCGCATCAGCTGCAAAACCACCTCTCCGTGCGACAAGTAGCCAGGGTCTGCAGAGAACAAGTCAGCTCAGCTGGGCGTACCTTTAATCTTGTGGTCGGCCCTCTCCTTGCCGCTGCCGACGTCGATGAAATTGAACAGCGGCTGGTGCAAGCTAAAGGCACGGGCGAAGACGTGCAGCTCCTGGGGCGATTTGATGATGCCTACCGAGGCTAATTTCCTGCTTAAGCCTTCCAGGTTGGCGTAGATATGCACCATGATAGCCCAGCTGCCGGCTGCGCCCTCATAAACATCCAATATGTGGTTCCTTATTTCACTGTGAAGCTTGTGGGCCGCGTCCGAGCCGCCGTCGGCGCCAGCGCGCAGCAGGGCCTCCGTGAAGACGGCACCGTCGCCGTCTATTAGGGCTAGAACGAAGGGCGAATGGTCTGCTTGCTGGCGCGTCATAGCAAGCACTCGGCTGGCCTCAGAAAACTGCTGCTGCCAATATCTACGCGCCTGGACCTCGTTGTCGAAGTCGCCGCACTTTTCGTTGAAGGCCATTTTAAGCTGCTCATACTGGCGCACGATTTCCTGCGGACGCGTCAGTGGCGCGCCAGGACGAGACGGCACAGCAAAAGACTCGGGTGATGGGCGGCAGGCGCGGACATGGACACGAAGGGCACGCCGAGCGGCGTGAGGGCTGCGAGGCGGGCACTGCGGCGTGGCAGCATACCTGGAGGAGAGCATCGCGCTCTTGGTCGGAGCGCCGAAAAGCCTCGAGCTTCTGCTCCAGCGCGGGCAGGATGGAATCGTAGCCATTCATGGTGTCGGTTGGCGCCGTGAAGGCTGACATTCGCTCGCGCGCTTTGCGGGTGAGAGAGGGTGGTGTGTTGGGTCGGGAAGTGGCTAGGTGGGCAAGCTTAATTGAATTTCCCAGAGTTAAGTGAAACGACGCGCGCGCGGGACGTCCGTGGGAGCGCTAAGACTGTCAATCAGCACCACCGCAAGCCCGGCCCGGGGATCGTGTCTGGAGCGCCCGAGCGTGTCTTTATTGTCCCTCCGCGAGGCCAGCACCAGCTGAGCTGTCACCGGTGCGGGGCCATAGGCTGCAGCCCTCCAGCGTTGCCCTGGGCCTCTGTGTGTAAGCCCTACCGCCCAGTCAGCTCCATCCCCGCCGTTGGCCAGCCCAAACCCAAGCCCGCCCCTGCCTGATCCCACTCCCGCCCAGCATGCCCGCCCATGCACAAGCTCCAACGCGCCGTCTTGTCCCACTCGGGACGGAACGCAGCGTCCCTCCAATCCCGCCGCTTGACGTCACGCCATATGAACACGACCTCCCCCACATCACCTGCTTCCGTCTCAGCCCGCCCAGGAAATACAAAGCGGCTCCTCCACTCCGCCCTTCCCTCCGTCTCCCTCTCCCCCACCACTTCTCGCCAGGTCAATTGCTCTCCAGACACATTCCCAAGCTTCACTGCTGCATACTCCAGCTTCGCCCGCCCAGTCTCGCCCCCAACGAGCTCGTACGCGTGCTCCCGACCCCATCACAGTCCCGCCACACACCCCACACGTCTCATATCCACAATGTCCGCACCGGAAGCCAAGCGCCAGCGCACCCAGCCCACCTATGAGCTGCTCTACCACCCAGGCATTCCCGGGCGGGGCGAGTACATCCGACTCGTTCTCGAGGCAGCAGGCACGCCCTACAGCGACACGGCCAACGAGAAGGGCAAAGCCGGCTACGACGCCGTGCTGGCAACCTGCTCGCCCACCAGCACCGGCGACGCCGACGGCAACCCGCCCGTCTTCGCGCCGCCCGCGCTGCGCGTGCCCGGCGCCGGCAAGGACGGCAAAGCGCTCGTCATCGCCCAGACGCCCAACATCATCCAGTACCTCGCGCCCAAGGTCGGCTTGGCGCCCGCGGACGAGGCCGACGCGCTGCACGCCAATCAGATCGTGCTGACTGCGCTCGACTTGAGCAATGAGACGCATGACTCGCATCACCCCATTGCTGTATCACTGTACTATGAGGACCAGAAGGACGCGGCGAAGCAGCGGGCCAAGGACTTCCGCGAGAACAGGATCCCCAAGTTCTTCAGCTACTTTGAGCGTTCGTTGAAGGGCAACGAGGAATCAGGCGGTGGTAAGTATCTCGTGGGTGATAAGCTGTCTCATGCGGATACGACGGTTTGGCAGGTTATCGATGGGTGAGTCTTTTTTTTTGAGTGACCTGTTGGAGTCTTGTTTGATGCACGGTGAACATTTACCGGCCATATTCCAAGGTGCATACGAACATTTAACTGAGGATGACTGACGTCTGCAGCCTACTCTTTGCTTTCCCCAAGGAGCTTGAAGCACGGAAGGGAGAGTTCCCTCTGATCTTCGGCAAGTTCTATCCCGGGATCAAGGAAGAGAAGGGTCTGAAGGAGTACCTCGCCAGTGATAGGCGCTTGAAGTACTCCCAAGGCCTCTACCGCCACTACCCTGAGCTGGACCGCGAGTGAGCGCAAATATGTCGCTTAGGCATTACAGTGGGTATATAGTAGCTATACCTAACATCCTAGATCCAAAAGTACTTTCTTGTCACAACTTGGCATGGGAACACGATTTGGACCTCCTAGTGGTAAACTTTTTGACCATTGGTATCCTAGCACGGCGTGCGCTTGGCACGGCGTGCAATGAACTCCCAGAAGACTATCCGAACCAGACCCTGTTTTCCGGAAGAACAGCCCTTTTTGAACTGATGCTCCATCATACATGCGGCATGCTGAAACAATCAACTCCCCTCACCCCCAAGTCGTCTAGTACTCAGAGACGTTGCTCTGGGGGAACTCGAAGTTGACACCCTTGCCGGTGAGGCGCTTGTAGACCTCAGAGTAGGTGTCGAGCCTGTAGTCGACACCACCGCGCTCCTTCTCGTCGAGGATGATCTTGAGGACCTTGGAGCCGTCCTCCCTGGTGCGGATGCGCTTGCCGACAATCTCGACGGGGTAGACGAGGTCGTGGAGGATGTTGTCGTGGACAGCAGTCAGAGTGCGCGAGCGGGGACGCTTCTGGGTCTGGTTGGAGCGCGAGCGGTTGGAGCGCTTGGGGCGGGGCAGGATGCGGCGTGAAGCAACGATCAGGACGTGGCGGTCAGAGAACTTCTTCTCGAGCTCGCGGGTCAGGCTGCGGGTGGATTAGCACGAAGAGAGCGGTGTTGTGTGGGGGAACAGGACTGCGTACCGCTGCTGGACCTTGTGCCAGCCCTGGAGAAGGGGGACGGGGACGAAGATGACAACCGCCTTCCTGCCGTGGCCAACCTCAATCTATAAGAGTCCTGGTGTCAGCAAAATGTTGCCGCCCAGTGCCCACCGCCTCTTCGATTTGTTGCGATTTGTCTTGTCTGGCCATAGCTCGACGAGATCCGAAGTTGATGTTGTGCGAAAGCGGCGCGAGGCGCGGGTGCGCGCGGTGTCATCTTACCTCGCGGGCGGACACGAACTGAAGAGGGCGCAGAGAGGCCTTCATGTCCGGGATGTTCTGCTCGAGGTCGTAGAGAGCATTGGCAATGCTGGTCTCGATCTCGGAGGGGCTCTGCCTCGAGGGGCTGTTGGGAGCGATCTTGTTCAGGGCGGCCGACATGGTTGCGGATTGTTGTTCGACGGGAGGAGCGGTCGGTCGAAGGAGGGAGGTCGTCTCGCGTCGCAGTTGAGGTTTTGCGCGTTGTCGATTTCACGAGATCGATTGTGCCGATGCGGCGGATCATCGTCGGCCCGGTGGCGCCAATCAACCTACCTACCTAACTAGGTATCCCGCCACCAAGCCCAGATCTGCTCCCGGACCAGCTGCCACTGGGAACTCCTCTTCATGGCGCCATTCGCCTACACATCATCACCACTAGGAGGCAACTCGATCTACTGGGCTCCCCGCACAACATGTCACTTGAGGAGGTCTCATTAAAGGGAATATGGGCTTGACACGGTGGCGATGCAGCCCGCGAGGGCCGTTCATGAGCAAACTGGCATTGGTGTGAACCGTGTAGCCATTCGGCGTCCAGGAGATTGCGTTATTTGAGCAGCTGCATGAGGAAATCATGCCGGTTTTTCGTTTTTCGCTGGCTTGCCGGTTCCCTGCTTTGTTCGTTCTGCATGTCAAAGCCTGTGTTTGCTCGGTCATTGTTGGTTCCGACGTCTTTATCCAGTGATGCAATGAGCCCGTTTCCGGCGTATGCTTCTAAGAAAACTTACCACAAAGAAGGCCTGGTGGTAAAGACGAAATGGCCGGGCCAATTCCTTTCCTTCTGGCAGACTCTTTGCTCATCTTCGACGTCTCATCAACGTATCTTAACCGCTCCTGGAGTTCAACCTTTCGGCCCCTACATAGCAAGTCGTCATGGCAGGCCGACTCCCGGGCCACCATAAGGGCCGTTTCGAGGCCGCACATCTTGCCCATGTGGAACGTGAAAGGCCGCAATGGAATGCCAGTAAGTCTGCGGCAATAGAAGAACTGAGCCATCAGTCTTTCGACAATCTAACATGATTATAGGTAACACAAAATGCTATCTTGAGTTTCTATGGTATACTGTGCTTACTAGGGAAGAGAAATGGTGCTACAATGGCAAACAGGAAACACCGTTCAAGTGGAGGATTCCTATTCACGTTCCGCCTATCGTCAAGAACACCAAGAAGAGCATACAGGACCGAGAAGATTTCTTAAATGATCCTGCCAATTATGAAGCATCCCCGGAAGAAGAAGAAGCAGGTTTGACACAACAGGGCCAATCAGGAGAAGAGGATGCAGGAGAAGAGGGTGCAGGGGCAGAGGGCGAAGGAGAAGAGGGTGCAGGAGACGAGGGCGCAGGAGAAGAGGGTGCAGTAGAAGGGGCCCCAGTAGAAGAGGGACCAATCGCGGGCGATTCAGAAGAGGTCCCGTCTGCCCCAGATCCCGCGCAAGCCAACCAGATCAAGGACCACGAGGCCCAGATTACCCAACTCCGCAAGGATAACGCCTATCTTGGTAGCCACGTCTCACAGCGAAGACACTGGCCCAACCTCGCCCACATGCCACCCCCGCCATCTACCGACGATGGCAATGACGATCCCACCGGCCACCTGCGCGAAAAATGGCCAGTCCAATTCCAAAGAATAATTCAACCTCACCCAGCCGGTCACAAGCCGGGCGGAAAAGAAAGAAATGTCGATGAAAATGCTCTGGTGGGTGCAGCTAACTACGAAAGAATGACGAAAGGGACAATTGAGGGCCGTGATGGCAAAGAAGTGTTGAACCATGAGGAGGGGACATGGGAGTTCCATCGAATGCTTGGCAAGGGGGGGTTCGGAAGAGTGGCGTTGTGGCGCAAGATGGAGTTTGGGTGGGTTAAGGATGTAAGTGGCTGTCCCATTCATCAGAATCACCTATCGTCGCCTTCCAGGCATAGTGACAGCGATTTGCGTTGGATGGCAAAATAAGCTATTCTGCTCTGAACTGACGGCTGTCGTGTCGCAGATGGTTGCTGTCAAAGAAGAAGAGTCTCGGACAGGGGACTGGACCGACCCGTACAACTGGCGCGACGGCCTGCCGCGGGAGATCTCGATTCATGAGCACCTGAAGAAGATCAACCCACCTTGTCCCTACCTCATGAGCTCGCGCGGCTATCGTCTCAATCTCCGTCAGCGGAGGTGGAGGCTCTACCTGCCCTACAAGCCGGGCCAAACGCTGCAACACCCAATAGACTTCGCGGAGAGGTGGGGCAAGAACCACACCATGCCGGTGGACTTTGCCTTTTACGCCTTTCTTGCCATGGCGGAGGCGTGCTTGGCCCTAGACTGTGGGTGGTGGGGAGGGGAAGAGAACGAACCTTCTGTGCAGGAAATGCAAAATACGCAAGGTAGGAAGGCTGGTTGGATACCCATCGTGCACCGAGATATCAAGCCAGGAAATACCCTCCTGGACAGGGAAGAACATGACGGTGGGGAACGATTCTATATGGTAAGAAGATAACGACTGATGGTACTGCGAAAACAAAGCATTCTGCTGACACGGCTTGCAATCCAATGCAGTACCCGACCCCTTGTATAGGTGACATGGGTTTGGCCTTTGAGGCTTACGCTGATGATCCATACAACCCGGAAGCCTACGTCCCGGCTGGCACGCCCGCTTTCATGGCACCAGTAAGTCGTCCTCATGATTAGGGCATCTGCCGAAGTGACAGCCTCCATGTCAGTGGATACTAACCCTCTTGTAGGAACAACTTGAACATCGTCCTATTGGTGTGCCCTTCGCACGAAAGCTTTCAGACCGCACAAACGTATTCGCAATTGCTGTAGTTATATTTAAGCTTTGGCTGGGCAAAATGCCAGGCTTCATGGCTTCCGAGCAAGCAGCTGAGTCGGTCGTGGGCGAAGACGACAGCCACCTACCACCCAATCGCAGTAAGATAGACTTTGAGGATCTGTTGGTCGAACATTATGAGGACGATCCTCCCCGTGACGAACAGGGAGTGCCCATCGCGGAGGTAAGCGAATATGTTGGGGAAGAGCTCCGCAAGCTCTCCAGGCACATTCAGGGTGCTCCTGGAACCTCCCACTGGGTCAATCTGTGGGAACTGGAGAAGTGGAAATCGCAATGGCTCTTGCGCAGCAAGCCGGTGAAGGAGTGGGAGGAGAAGACCTGGGAGTGGATAGTATCCGATTCTGAAGTGCAACCGCTGGAGGGGAACAAAGAGACCAAACTGGCCAGCATACTCCGTCAGTGTTTGGAGTGGGATGCAGACGAGCGACCTTCCATTCTCAAACTCCGAGACATGGTGAAGGATGCGATAAGAGAGCTCGACATCCGACCAAGCGGAGATGATAATATATTGGATGGTGGAAGTTTATTTTCAGCGGCTTCGAACAGAGGAGGATTGATCTATCCGATGGACAACAGTAACGGCTCTGTAGATTATGGAAAGAGGGTCGGAAACGCGATTTTAGAGGCCTACCGGCTGGATAGGAGGGTAGGCCTCCTTGAGATGGCGCGACGATCGATGATGGGAAAGTTGCGGCCAGCGCAGAGCAATGATGAGCTAGGCACTGAAGGTGTGTATGGTTGAACAGGACTTCGTGCGAGAGAAGCTGACCCCGCGTTAGGTCATCCAAATAACGACGCTGTCGCCGAAGGAGCGGGCGAGAAAGGCGGAGGCAAAAGGAAGAGGATGGGGGGCGACGGCAGTGAAGGGCATTCCAAAAATCAGAAGTCATCCACAGACGAGGAGGACAATTTCACGTCTTGATGTCCTCCTGATTTCAATGGTGCTTCACGAATGGGTTGAGTCTTTGTATGTATACTTAATTGACGTTCGGCTTCTTCAATACCGGTCTTCGGAAATAGAGCACTGTGTTACTCGCGCCAGAAAGCAACCCGATGTTTAGCCCCGGGAATTGTTCTGGACACGAACGGAGCTGCAGTCAAATTTGGCTCCAAGGATTGTGGGGTCGGCGCAATCCGAGGGGCGTCATCGAGAGTCAAGGTGGAGACTTGGCTGCATCCGAACGTCAAAATGAGTACACTCGAGATGAGCTGGGCGTCTGCTTTACCCCGCAAATTGTGAGCTAGACGGGGTGCTACCGTGGTCTTTGAGCATAGGCATGGCGCAGCGAAGCCGCCTCTTTCCGTATCGGGGCGGATTCGCACCATGAAAGGATAGTTCCATGGCTCCCGTCGTCAAAGTGACGGCGGAAGACAGGGAGGGCTACGCGGGAAATGAGGGAGCGGTCATGAGGCAGCACCACGGAAGATTGCAGTCAGCTAACGCGCCAGGCCTCTGCCACGCAAGAATGCCATGCACCGCGACAACAAAGGCAACGGCATCCGCCAGCCATTGCATTCCACGCGCTGGATGCTGGCCCCAAAGCGGCCACGCGGAGGCTGAAGGGCAGGGCGCCGATCGGCGGTGGCGCGCAGTCGTCGAGGGCAAGAGCAGGTACAGATTGGCGAGCTGAGCGCACGACACGCAGGGTGCGCCGGGAGCCGACGGCTGGCACGGGACTGTGACAGCGAGCCGGGCAGAAATGCGCCGCTGCCTGCGTGAAGGCGAGCAGTCGGACCGAGGCATCTGGCACGGAGCGAAGGCCACACGGCCACACGGCCACACGGCCGCGGCGGGCGGTGAGCGGCAGCCGGCGTGGCAGTGGCGTGGGCGGTCCGAGGCTGCGTGCGTCGTGGTGGTGGTGGTGGTGGTGGTGGTGGTGCCGGTGCGGTGCGCACAGAAGAGCGGGCTTGCGCAGGCTCTGCTCTGCTTCCGGCCGGTGACGTGCGGCGGTAGCGGGTTTCGCGCGGGCAGGATGGGCTAGAGGCGGCCGGCGTGGCGGCCGGAAGGGGGCGCCCAGAGCCGGGGTGCGAGCGCTTGGGCTGCTGCGAGAGCGATCGCTGGCTGGCCTTGCCCTACGGCTCCTCGCCATCACACTATTACCTCTACCCACCGCCCTCGCCCACAATAAAATCACTGGCCTGCCAACTCCTCACGCTCGCTGCCCTCTGTCCCTTCTCCCAGTCCCACTCTGCACCGCCCGGCCCCGCGAGCCCGGTGCCTTCTCGCCTCCGCGCCGTTCCTTCTACCATCCGTCCGCCCCAGCGCTCCTTCCCTTCGTCTCCTCCCGCGCCGCCCTCGCCCTCAGTCACTCATTAGAGAGCCCGGGCCGCCCCCAGCTCTCGTGCTACTTATCCGCCATGGTCCAGCGCAGGCGGTCCACCCTCTCCTTCCGCCCCAAGTCCGCCCATCCGGCCGCCGACCCCGAGCCCGACAACGCCATCCCGCGCCCGCCCAAGCGCACGCAGAGCCAGGTCTTTGGGCCTCACGACGTCGAGGCTGAGGCCTCTGCATGGCGCCATTCGCACCATGCCGGCCCTGAGAAGGAGGCAAAGCTGTCGCACGATACCCACCGTCAGGAGAGCCACCGCCGCCAGTCGACCCTGCACAACATCGAGCTCGCCCTCAGCACTGTCCGCGACCTCATCCACCGCCGCGGCCAAAGCCAGAGCCAGAGCGCAGCCGCTTCTTCCGCCGGACCCAGCCGCAGCCAGGAAGCTACCGTCGACATGCGCCCACAGCGTTCGCCGTCGTTCGCCAATCCCCCTTCGGACGCCGACGTCGAGTCGCTCGCCTCCTCCTCTCCTCTCCAGCCCTCACAAACCGTTCCCTCCAGTAAACACCAGGCTCCCAAGCGCTGGGCTAGCGCCCGTCGCTCGTTGAAGAAGTTCCGCCGCCCTGCTGTCTCTGGCCCTGCCAACGATCGCTGGAATCCTCTACCGCCGCCGTCGCTAGGACCGCCCTACATTGACCACAACGCCGGCCAGGCCGCTCGCGATTCGGCCAACCAGCTCAACGCCATGAACCTCAGCCTGCACTCCCGCAGCCGCTCCAAGGTCTCGCCATGTGGTCAGATGTCTGAAACGGATAGTGTTATCGGAGATGACCAGGGCCAGCTGGTGGCACAGCCGCCGCGGATGGGTACCTCTCCCCCTGCAATCTTGTTCAGATTATTATCATTATGCTAACGCAATTCATCAGACTTCGTCCAACGATTCCCCCGCGAACTGTCCGAGCACGTCTTCTCGTTCCTCGACGCATCGTCGCTCGCCATCTGCGAGCGTGTCTCCCGTGGCTGGAGGGAACCCGCCCAGTCCCGACATGTGTGGCGTGTTGTCTTCAACCGCCAATATGAGCAACAAGTTCACGTGGAACCGCCACCGCTCCAGATGGGCGGTATCGGCACCGGCATGGCGCAATCCTACCAGGACTGGAAGTTGATGTATCACATCAGGAGGACAATCGAGCGTCGGTGGAGGTCTTCGCACCCGGCTGCCGTCTATTTCAATGGCCACACCGACAGTGTATACTGCTGCCAGTTCGACGAGAACAAAATCATCACTGGCTCTCGCGATCGCACCATCCGTGTGTGGGATTTGAAGACTTACAAATGCCTGAAGGTGATTGGAGGACCGGAAGCCCGGCCACAGCCTAACACTCCCCCCACACTTGACATCAAGCGTCAGTACACCGAGAGTAATATCCCCTCGGTCAACGGCACCCCAGAGGGCCATGCCATTTACCACCAACCGGCCTTTTACCACTCGGCTAGCATCTTGTGTTTGCAGTTCGACGACGAGATTGTCGTCACCGGCTCTTCTGACAGCTCCTGTATTGTCTGGGATATTAAGACTTGGGAGCCTAAGTGGCGTCTCAATGCCCACGAGGCCGGTGTTCTGGATGTGTGCTTCGACAGCCGGTACATCATCTCCTGCAGCAAGGATAATTCCATCTGCATCTGGGATCGCAATACCGGCGAGCTACTCAAGCAGCTTCGCGGCCACAGGGGTCCCGTCAACGCTGTGCAAATGCGCGGGGACCTTCTGGTCTCCGCTAGCGGTGACGGTGCTGCAATGCTTTGGAATATCAAGACGAAGGCTTTCGTCAAGGAGCTGAGGAGTGGCGATCGAGGCCTTGCTGCCGTTGAATTCAGCGACGATGCCAAGTATGTCCTCGCCGGAGGAAATGACCAGACTGTTTACAAGTTCGACATCACCACCGGTCAAGTTGTCAAGAAGTACACTGGCCATACCGGTCTGGTGCGTTCGCTCTTCCTCGATACTCCCAACAAGCGAGTGCTCTCTGGCAGCTATGATCAGAGCATACGGGTCTACGACTACGAGACCGGCGAAGACGTCTCAGTCTATGACAACTGGACTACCAGCTGGATTCTTAGCGCTAAGAGCGACTACCGGAGAATCGTGGCAACTAGCCAAGATGGTAGGGCACTGTTGCTTGATTTCGGGTATGGCATTAAAGACGTAGAAATCTTGGCTAGTGCTCGCTAGGTCAATGGCGGTCTCTTATCTTTCTTTTCTCCTCCTTCCTCTCTTCACTTCATCTTCAACGTATCTTCAAGCATGGTGTTTTCACGAGGACTGTTTGTTCATTTTGCGCGGAGTAATGTAAGAACTGGGACGAGCCAAAAGTTTGTTCAAGATAGAGGGGCAACTGGCTGCATTCGTTGGCAAACACATTCAATTTCATTTTCCCACCTTTTCTGTTCAATCTATCTTCAGATCTATTTCCTTGATTCCATGACTTCTAACACTTGCACATTCCGCTTTATTTGGGTATTTAGTCGGGCAACCCAGCCTATTTCTCTATATTTCCTGTTTCCTAGGGTAGGCTCAAAGGTAAATGGCGGGTTAGGAGCCGGTTCCAGATTCATCTACCCCACGTATACCCAAATTGTGCTGGTGGTCACTAGATTTCCTTTGTGTCGGTGCCTCTTCGTGCTTTACAATCCGCTTCCGCTTGTGTCAGTAAATATTACACAATTAATGCTCTGTCATCTATTCCCACCAAATACTGGAACATAAATACATTCGCTTCTTAGCGCAACACATCCATGTTCTTTCGTCAACCAGGCGCTGATCAATGACAGGACGAATTGCTTGCAGAATAGTCGGCATGACGATATTCCTTCGTGTATGTACAAGCAGATACACAGAAATACCATTCATATACATGCCTTGAGCTTGGACGTGGGAAAGTTTCTTCTTTTTTGGAAATAGAGAATAGTGTCTTAAAAGCTACGCAGCATAAGGCTGACTTTCTCGTCCTGACTGCACCATTACCGTTGGGTCTATCCTCGCATTGGAGAATGACTTAACATCCAGTACGCCCACGGTGACCGGAACGTACGGGTTGCCGCCGGGACCTTGGAACGACGATACTCGTGAGGCATTGGCTGGTCGCCGTCAGGGCTTTGACGTTGACGTGGCGTTTAATGGGTCGGGATTGGGTGAAGAAGAAAGATGAGGAAAGGGGTCCTAGCGGACTCATCGCATCGCAGTTCTGTTCCCCTGCAGCGGTGGACAGTACATAACTGCTTGTTCTTTCCCTCTCTCCCTCTCCCCTGCCCAGAAGGGATTGTGGGTTCGTCCGGTTGACGGGAGGCTAAAGGACCCACGGGTCCGTCACGACGGTTGGATACCCGTTGATGAACGTCGGGGGCATCGATCTCCATTTGAGAGAAGGGGTGGGTTAATGGGTATCATGACGCAGACTAGCCTTTCCCGACCGTGAACTCGCCTTGTGTGTGAACATTGGTGGGAACGGGTACCTCCATCCCATCTTGAAACGCAAGCAACGTAGATGGCAATCTCCTTCTCGGCTCGTCGTCAACCCAGCTTGGGCAACGCCCCGATGCGGCCGGCGCCGAGGACGCACCAGAACGCCTCCTCCCTCTTCACCCTACCATCCGCGCCGCCCGTCTCCTTGCCCTTTTCCCGGTCCTTCTCCCTGATCTCGTCCGTGATGTCGGTCTCGTACTCGATGCGCACGAACATGGGTATCTCCAGGACGTCCTCATCCTCGTCGAGGCCGCCTTCGAGATCGGCCGGGTCGGCCTTGTCGGCGACGACCTCGAGCACGACGCTAGTCCAGTTGCGGCCGCGCTCCCACACCTTGCCGGCCTCGGCCTGGGTGGCCGGGTTGGAGGCGCCCAGCTCCGTGGATGAGGGTGCCTGCGACTTTTTCTGCGTCGCGCCGGGTCCCGTGAGCGCCTCGTCCCAGACGTCCGTGTTGGCTCCCACCTCGAACTCCGGACACAGCACCGTGACTTTGCTTTGGATACGGCCGGGTGTCATGGCCGGCGTCGCGAGGGTCACGTGGATAGGGTCGAAAAGAGGGTTGCGGATGGTAAGGATGAAGTGGTTCGCCATGAACGGCTGCAACTTGTTGTAGTCGAAGGGAACCGGTGCCGTTATGCCGGGGACGGACGTCTCGGCCTGACGCGGCAGCGCCTTCAGCGAGATTTGCGGGATGTTGTTGAGAGCCAGCAGCTTGATCTTGTAGCGGGAGCTTGATATCTTGGTCTCGGGTCTGGCTAGGATGTGTCGGCATGTTCTACACCGCTTGGCGCGTTTGGTGCGGAGGAGAGTAGGGACGGGCCGCAGATCGGCTGCGAAGCGTACGTCGGATTGTATCTGGCTTTGGCGCTGCTCTGGACTGACGGTTCCTTCCCAGCCAAGTTGCCGCATGCGCTTGATGACCTCGTCTTCGGAAGAACGATTGTGGACTTGGAAGCCCTCGTCCGACCCAAAGGCCTCTCTCATGGCCGATGGTCTATCCTTCTTCGACTTCTTGGCGCCGCTGCCACTGTACATGCTCATGATTCGCGATAAGGTACTTGATGAACCATAACCGTAATCACCGCCCATTGTATCGGTCTGTAGCTGGGACTTGTAGAAGGCGCTCAAATTTGAAAATCGTATGTCATGGTCCATTGGCAAGTCCTCATCCGGCACACCTTCATCCTCTTCCTCGTCGGGTCTCTTTCCGAGCTCTTCAGCCTCCTTGCGCCTGTCGCGGGCCTTTTCCCGCTCCCGTAGGGTGGGCACGGTCTTTCCTCCGTTTGCAAGACGGGCCAGCTGGCCGGAGATGTTGTTGGGCTTCTCGAACTCGACGCCAATCTCGAGCGTGCTCCATTGACAGTACGGACACGATAGGTAGAAGGGACCGGGGGGCTGGACGGCCTCGCCGTCTTCACCGAGGCGGACATGCTTCTCGTTTTCCGAATCGAGCGAGTTGACGACCATGGGAGCGGTGCAGACGGGGCAGTTGTAGCAGCTTCGCATACACCTATGCAGACGTGGTCAGTAATGGCATGACACGACGACGAGATTGCTCCAACGCACCTGTTCCCATCGCTCCGAATGTTACTGCTGGGAACCTCAAACAAGCAGCTGGGGCAGAACCAGGTGATGACTTCTTCGCTGACACATCGTGGGCAGCGTATTTGATGGCAGTCCTCACAGTACAGCAGGTGCTCGAGCGGATACAGAGAGAAGTTGGAGCGAGATTTGCGTGGGTCGAAGGTGCGGTCTTCTTCTTCCTTGGTGTGGGTGGAGTACTGCGAGGAGCGTTTGTCGCGCACGCGAGCGCTCGGCGTTGAAGTGTCGACACAGGGGCACGAGTAGAAGGTGTAGGGAAAGGCCTGGGCCATGACGGGCGGTGTGCTGGAGAAGTTGTGCAGCAGTCAAGACGCGAGATGCGCGTCGCAGCGGAGCTTGGACCCTTGCTTGCGACGTTCCCCGCGGCGTCGGCCATTTCTTTCCACTGCGTCATGAGCTTCTCTCCCTCGCCCTCTCCATTGGCCTCCACTCCGAGGCCGAGCCTCCCTCTCACACATCCGCAATGAAGCCCTTTTCCATCAGAGGCCTAATCCCTCCGCCGGCTGCTCGCAGGGTGCGCTTTGCCGCCCAGCGCTGCTACGCCGTGCAAGCACCCGGAGCGCCGACTTTTGAGGTCTTCAACCGCCGTACCAAAGTGCTGCAGAGGGAGCGCGCCGCCGCGAACACCGAGAGGAGCAGGGAAACCGACTACCTGCGAGATGAGACGGCATTCAGGCTATGCGAGCGTCTCCTGGTACTCCCATCTCCTCCCGCTGCCACGGCCTGCGCCATACTTATCATCCTCCGCGTAGGACATCAATCGCCGCTTCGACCGCGTGCTTGACCTGGGCGCAAACGCTTGCAACATCGGACGCATACTCACAAAGCCGGACCCTGACAGCACCTCTTTGGCACCCGTGTCCGAGCCACTCTCCACCCGCATTGGAGAGGTCGTCGCCGTCGACTCGTCGCCGACCATGCTTTACCGCGATGCCGACCAGCCCTTCAACAACGACATCAAGATGACCCGCCAGGTCCTGGCCGATGAGGAGTGTCTGCCTTTTGAGCCCGAGTCTTTCGACGCCGTGCTGAGCAGCCTGTCCATGCACTGGATAAACGACCTGCCTTCGGTCTTGAGGCAAATCAACAGTGTCTTGAAGCCCGACGCTCCTTTCCTAGGCGTAATGCTTGGTGGAGATAGTCTCTTCGAGCTGCGCACGAGCCTGCAGCTTGCAGAGCTCGACCGGCGAGGTGGCGTCAGTACGCGAACGTCCCCGCTCGCCGACGTGCGAGACATCGGCGGCTTACTGCAGGGCGCGGGCTTCAAACTTCTCACGGTCGACGTCGACGACATTATTGTGGACTACCCCAGTATATTCGCGCTCATGACTGATCTGCAGGCCATGGGCGAGAACAATGCGGTCCTCGGCCGCGAGATGGGTCCAATCAGGAGGGATGTACTGCTCGCTGCAGAGGGCATCTACAGAGCTCTCCACGGAAACGAAGACGAGAAAGGTACCTTGCCGGCGACCTTCAGGCTCATCTACATGATTGGCTGGAAAGAGGGCCCGAACCAATCGCAGCCTCTGCCTCGGGGAAGCGGTATGGTCAGTATCAAGGAGATTCTGGAAAGCGACAAGGGAGACAAGAAATGATCACCCTTTTGCTGAGGTCTAAAAGCGAAAAGAACAGAGCAAGAAGCGGATTCTCGCTCGTAGGGCCGGCAACGCTCTGTTTTCAAGTGTCGGGCAATCGACGAGCTTCGACGACAGCTCGTCTCATACTTCCTACCGGGGAAGCAAAAAAGCGCGGCGCTGAAGATCGAATAGCAGATTGTAGGCTACCTAAGCGTCAAGCTCTAGGCCCAATACTCTCACATTTATCACGTTCGGATCTTCACACGTCCAGAGCGGAGAGCTCGCTGAAGTGTACTGTACTGTAGAGTTAGAGCATACAGCGATCACATCGAGGATGACATGGAGCACCCTGTTTGATTTTATTGAAGCTCCCCTCTTCACAGAAAGAATGGTGTACCTTCTCTTAGAGATAAATCCCGCATTATATGGGAATGTACCGGTCAATAGAATGTCCAATAAGAGGAGCGCCATTGGTAGACGGGCCTTAGACCCCTGTGTGAATCTCAGCCTTACGCCCCGCTCCGTGCCAAGCTCGACTACACTACGTCATTGCGTTAATCTACCACTTCGTCAAGCCACGCCACCATCCGTAAACACACTCCTATTTCGCAGCCCAAAGAAGAGCAACACCATCATGGACAAGATTCTTCCGCCGATTCACGTGGCGCAAGCAGCCGGAAGCGCATACACACTCTATTTCTGCTACATCTC
The DNA here is from genome assembly GCA_023087385.1 of Diplodia sapinea. NCBI lineage: Eukaryota > Fungi > Ascomycota > Dothideomycetes > Botryosphaeriales > Botryosphaeriaceae > Diplodia > Diplodia sapinea. Next base: position 142,508 of record JAJMYO010000036.1, on the reverse strand, counting down.
CATCAAGAACCTGAAGCAGTACGAGAAGAAGTCGGAAAAGGCAGCAGAGTACTCGGCGACCGCCGCCGAGCAGCTACGCAAGACGCGCACCACCCAGGGAAATGCTCTCGTGACAGTAAGCTCCCAACCTTCTCTTGACCCGACGCCTGCAGCCGCCCGATCCACCGACAACTAACCGCGCGCTCCAAGGTCCTCACCTCCCTCTTCACTTCCGCCTTCCTCCTCTACACGGCCGTCCGTCCGGGCGAGTCTTCGTACCCGTCGTCCTCGCCTTGGCTCGCCGTCGGCCTGAACGCGGGCAACATCGCCAACACGCTGCTCACGCGCTCGCACGTCGCCGGCTTCTGGGAGAACAAGGCCAAGGTGCCGTTTGTCGAGGGCTTCAACGAGGCGATCGGCTCGACGGCTCAGATCATCAAGTCGTTGGAGAAGCTCGCGGTGGGCTGGAGCGTTAGCACGGCGGTGACAGCTGTCGGTATGCTGATGGGAGGGTCGTGATGTTCTTTTTGACTCGAGGATGATTACTATAAAGCGATTACAGGGGGTTCGATGGTTCGATGCCATTTCTTAGGTTCTCCTAATGTCAGCGGCATAAATTGTCTATTCTAGCACCCTTCGACCATAGAGGACCCCCCGCAAGCCCGTCGATGATTCTCATAAGGTTATCAATTAATCCTTTTACTTCTTGTTCTGTTATGCTAGGTAGTGCCTCATGAATATCATGAAGATTGTTGGCTTCGCGCTGTGTCTTGCAGTGAGGTCCTCATAGGCCGCCTGCAAGTTCACAGAACTCGCCCACGCCCTTTCTCAAACCCTGCTCATACTCCCACACACATGGACCGCCCATGCCACTCTCAATCAACCTTCTTCGCACCCAAACCTCCAAGCTCCCGATCTTGTCGCCACCAACACCCCCTCCAGCACCACCTTCTCCCAGCGCCCCCACATCTCCATAGCCACCATTAACGCGCATACCGAAGAACGCGGCCGCGTCGTCGAAGCCCTGCTTCCAGCCTTGCTCGTAGCGCCAGTGCTCGAACTGCGTTCCGGAAGAGTTGTTGTCCCAATACCCGCAATGCTGCGCAAAGGTCTGTCCGAACCGCTCGTCCCTCTGCGCCTGCGCCACCTCGAGTCTCTGACGGACATCGTCCGCCGTCAACGTCAGCGTCCAATGCGGCGTGATGGCCCCCTTCTCGGTGCACGCCTTGAAGCCCCACTCCCCGCCGGGCATCCACTGCATCTTGTACGTCCAGAAGTGGCTGCCCATGGCCTTCTGCTGGAACCTCGCGCTCAACGCCTGCCCAAACTCCCTCGCCCACTCGTCCCTGCCCTTCTGCTGCCCGCCCTTCTTCCACGTCTCCTCGCTCAGGACGCAACTGTACTCGCCGACCACCGCCGCCACCGCCCCCTTCTTGAGCACATCCCCCTCGGCCTTGTCCAACAGCCCCAGCTTCCCCCTCGCCTCCCGCACCACCTCCTCCGGGCTCATCTTCTTGTGCTTGTCCGCGAAGCACCAGTAAAGATGCGTATCCACCACCACCGGCGCCACCCTCGCGCCCACGCCGACCCGGTTCACGCCCGCCGCCCACTGCACCGCCTTGCCCAGGTCCCACGCGTCGCTCACGTACACGGGCAGCCCCGGGTCGACCGCGGCGACGGCGCGCACGACGTCCTCGTACCAGGCCCACAGGCCCTCGGCGGCCCACTCGGCCTCGTTGACGAGCTGCAGCCCGACGACGCCCTCGCGCAGCGCCGCGTCGTCGCGCGCCTGCTCGGCGATCCACGCGAGGCAGCGCGCCGAGTGCGCGCGGCAGCTGCGCGAGCGCCAGTGGCCCGCTTTCCCCGCGTCGGTGCCGCTGTGGTCGCAGCCGTTGGCGCCGCCCGGCAGGCCGTGCAGGTCGAGCAGCGTGCCGATGCCGCGGGCGCGCAGGCGCGCGACCAGCGCGCGGACCGACGACCACGCGTTGGCGTAGACGGGGGCGTAGCGGTGAAACGGGTCCGAGGGCGAGGTGAGGAAGGAGGGCCCGAGGGTGAAGTAGCCGATGGGGAGGCGGATCGTGTTGCCTGCGGAAGGAGGTGGTTAATTTGGGGGTCCGTCTGCGAGCGGATTGCTGGGGAGATGAATGTAGTAGAAGAGAGAATGGCGGGGGAAAGGGGTGAGAGAAGCAGCGGCTTGTGCGTGTATGGACGCCTGTGTATGTGTAGAGACGAGCAAAAGAAGAACTGCTATTTGAGAGAGGAACTCACACTTTGCCTTGCCGACCAGCCAATCCAGATCCGCATCCGTCACGGCGCCCGCCCAGTGCCGCTCGAACTTCTCCCGCGCGCCGTCCATGCCCAGCTCGTCGACGCTCGCCCGCACCGCCGCCAGCTCGCTGCTCTTGCCGTGCCCGGCGCACGAGCCCGGGAACATGGCGGGGAACAGCCATTTCTCCAGCACGTAGATGGAGCCCAGGTTCGCGCCGTGCTGGTAGCGGTAGCGTAGCACGTCCAACGGCGTGACGCGCGTAATGGCCGAGGGCCGGTCGGATTGCTGCGACGTGAGCGGGATCAGAGGCTTGGGCGGGACGGGCGGCGGTCCGCTGCCGTGTTGTTGTTGGCTGCCATTCGAGGAATCGTTGTGGTCTTGAAGGAAAGGCTGGAGCTTGTCCTGGAGCTTGGACTTTGCTTTGTTCAGATATTTGTCCATCGTGTGCGAGTTGGTAGAGGAAAAGAGAGGTGGAAAGGCAGGCCGAGTGCGGAAAGAGCGCGTCCACTTATCATGAGCTTAAAGCGACCAAAACCTGATAGCTAGCGGAAGCACGGCATTGGCGTTGAAGATCCATGGGAAACGGGCTGCAGGTACGGGTTTATCGCGCACTGCATGTTCTGTTTGGGACTACTTTGATTGATGATCAAATGCAGCACGGGCCCGACGTGTGCGTTGAGACGGAGGCTGAGCTGCGAGTGACGTAGTAGATAGGGAATTTCAGCTGCGAGCTGCAGCTGGTTGCAAGGGTCATGGCTGCATCTCGGCGCTACTTGATGCAAGTGCAAACGAACGGGAACGCGAGAATCAAGGTAAAAGAAGACGGGCATCGGACAGCTTCGACCATTGCTAGCACGCTTGAAAGTCTTGGGTGGCCTCCAAATCAAACAAAAACCCAACGGTTGAATCAGCAAGCACCTCACGGTACCCATAGGCGCCAACCATGCCTCTGAATCCCGAAACTCCTTGCTCTAAACCATTCATTGCATCGTGTGCAGAGCTGCTGCTGCGTCTCGGTGAGAATGAGCTCCGAGCTCCATCTGCTTTGGTGCAACTTCGCTCGCCGTCGCATCTTGGCCGGGACCAGCGCCAGGACCAGCTCCAGGACTGAGACCCCTGCTGGGACTGGGTCCCCTACTTGGATCACGACTTTGACTCGGGCTTGCTCTTCCTATCGACAGGTTCGAGAAGCTTGCAGACATCTCAGGCTCTCCATTGAAAGAGCTCTCGTTGGTGCTAAGCTCCTGCCTCACCGTCGCTCCCGTCGCCAGGTTCGCGTGTTCGACCCTGTACAGAACCGGCACCGTCCCAGCGCTCTGTGGCGGAAGAGGTCCAGCACCAGGACCAGTGCCATTGAGTTCTTCGTCTTTCCGGCCAAACGACTCGGCCCACCACCTTACCTTCGTGACTTCGGGCAAGAAGATGCGTTCCTTACCGCGGATCCGATCATCAACCTCCGGATCGTACTTGTCGTTTAGGAACATTTTCTTGCGAGCAAGGAAGAAGTCCCACACGCTCTGTGTCCGCTCGTGGGCTCTGTAGTCAGCACGTTCTTTCTCGTTGTCGAACAGGAACGTGCCATACTGGCAAGAATAGAGATGGTAGAGCAGGCGCCTCAAGAACCGCTCGTTGAATTCGAAACGCGTTGGGTTCTGGTAGAGGAGCTGGTAGGTTGCATCCAAGAATTGATGGAATACAGGGCTGACTTCATCGGTTTTAGTAACCTGAACCTTGTCTGGAGGTTTCGACCCGTTTAACCTCGGGCTTGGAGAGTCGACTTTGACATCGCCTTCCGACTCAGCCAGTGACTCCCTACTGTCGTTCTTCTTGTTGCCAAAGAACCCCTTGGCGCTCAGCAGGGCGTTCTCAAATGCATTGGCGCCTCCTGCGCCGGGGTTGCCAGCATCGTTGCCTCCGATCCGCTCGTTCTCGACCTCAAACCATTTGTCGCTGTTCAAGAGGCCGGAGCGCTGCCGAAACTGATGCCCAAAGGAAAGCCAGTCCTTCTCGACCAGGACAATGAACCCTTCCATGGTACGATAATACGGATCCAAGCACAGCTGAGCCAGTGCGCTAAGTTGACTCGTGCGATCCCAGCCATCCGAGCAGTGGATCAGGACATGAGAATGGTCAATGGCAATTGCCTTCGCGCATATTCTCGCTCCATCCACAATACCCGCGATGTGTTCCAGCCATCCACTCTTCGCAATTTGATCCCGGTTGACGGGTACATCCACTAAGTCGGTGTGCTTTAAGGCTTCTACGACCTTGTTCAGCGAATTGCGCATTACGTGAATGTTAGCAATTCCCAGATAAGCCTTTGTAGCTGCTCCGTAATGGGCCATGTCTTCAGAGCCCTTCCCAATTGCAGAGTTGACTGTCGCATTCAACCTTGGTCGAGCATCCACAATCAAGTTCTTCTGTTGCGCACCATACATCCGCCCAGGGCTAAGGGGCTGTTGGGTAGCGTTCAAGATCAATTCGTCCTCCGCTGCCGTCCCGGCTTCGACGAATGAGCTCTCGCCGCTGGTGGAGGGGAGATTATCGGTGCTTGGCTCCGGACTGCCTGAAGGCTTTGGAGTAGAAGTAGGAGACGTTTGGACGGAGTCGGACTGCCAGACTTCGCCATTTGGCCTCGAAGTCGCGAAAATGGCGGCGATCAGCTTCTCGTCTTGCGGGTTGCGTTTACGTTGAAGTCCTGGCAGTGGCTGAGAGCTTCTTGTGATAGAGCAGTTGTTTATCGGATGCAGGTACACCAGGGCTGGTATTCTCGCACGCGAACGGAAATCTCTGGCGTATTTTAACGTCATGTCTGAAATGACCGAGGGTACCGCCAGTGCGGAGGGATAAGTTGGGGAATACTGGAGTGCCATCAGTTCGCCAGCACCGTAACAGGGCGTATAGATCATCTTGCCTGGTAGTCGTTGTTGATTTCTGTTATCCTCCATCCTTTATCCGAATCCTTTGCGCTGATGCCCATGCGCTTGAATTCCCGCCTGGGATCGTAGATCTTCCAGCCACCGATGGCTCTTTCAGGCCCCGGCGACCTGAAGGAGAACGCATAGAGTTTCTCCACGTTTGCGACCTTGCAAGTCAGGCACCTTATGGTATCGTACACGTCGCGCGCGTCCGCTTCTTTGCGGAAATGCAGGGAGAAGAAGGTGAAGTCGCGGCACTGCACGCGGATGGCGGGCGGGGCCAGCATCGATGGCGATGGTCGGTATGAACAGCGTGATATCAGAGGATACGCAACCCACATCTCTTTCGGTCGCTGGGCGGGTGCGGCTGAGGAGCCGTTGGCAGACTGGGCTGGATCATGGTATTTGAAAACGAGGTGATGGAGCTGAAGGTGGACAGTCCCTTCGATGCCGCGGCCAACCCGCCAACAAGTGACATTGTCGACCTGGGCCACGATCAGTACATGGCGAAAAGGCGGGCGCAGGCAACGTACCTTGGAGACGCGGATCCTGCTGTCCATGATGGGAGTGCAAAAGGCGGCAGCCCCACTACATGAACGTGCAGGGCGGTGCGGCGCTGAGCTCCTCAAAGAAAAGAAAACCGGGAGAGTTGCGTTTCGGGCTCCGGAGCGTTGGGTGTCAGCCTGCAGCAGTCGTGGGTATGGCGCGGTTCTGCGCGTCGAGAGAAGTCCGGGGTGATGGTGGGAAGCGGGCAAATGACAGCATGCGTAGCCCGCGTTCGCCGGCGCCAAGGCTCGACGCGGCGCCGACGGGACTTGTGATATCGATAGGACCCCTTGTGATGCGGGACCGAGGCAAACACTGCAAACTGCATGGCCGCGCGCTCGCTAGTCGTGGCCGGCTTGCCCTATCCAGAGCGGTCACACGTGCGGCCTGCAACGTGGCTGTCGTCCACGCAACTAGAATCTACGCAGCGACGGCGGCGCAGCTCACGCGGGCGGAGTAGTATCATCTATGTGTCATTCGTTAACCACGGTCGCATCCGCGTGTCTCGATATTGCTGTGCTGCAAATGATGAACCGAGCCAGCGGCAACTACTTCGAAGACATGGACGCTCCCTGCGGGGAATCCTCGGCACGGCACGGCAAGCGCGCGCACTGACCATCTGCTGCTCGCACACCAGCATTCTAACCTCCGCCCAAAATTGGTTTTGTGCACCTCGACGCCGCGACTCTCCACCTACGGACGACAACCCGACCGACCCCCATAACCTAGATTCTGCCTGCCAGGTGTAGAATCATCCTCAGTCCACTACAGTCAAAATGGCCGCCGCCGCTGGTGCTCAGATGTACGTTGCTGTAGCCCCGCCGCCGTCGTAACTACCACCAGCGCACTCGCTAACCATTCCACAGCTCCAAGAGGAGAAAGTTCGTCGCCGGTACGCTTCCAATTTCGTTTGCCCGTTGATGTATTCTGTTGGACGGTGGAAATGGCGCGCAGGCCTGCGCAAGGAATTCGCACACTGGGCGCAGGGCCTTGGAATCATCGACGCAGTAATTGGCGGTTGGGCAATCGATGCTGACTGAGCGGTACAGATGGTGTCTTCTACGCCGAGCTGAACGAGTTCTTCCAGCGCGAGCTCGCTGAGGAGGGTTACTCTGGCGTCGAGGTCCGCGTCACGCCCACCGTCACCGACATCATCGTCCGCGCCACCCACACCCAGGAGGTTCTTGGTGAGCAGGGTCGCCGCATCCGCGAGCTCACCTCCCTCATCCAGAAGCGCTTCAAGTTCCCCGAGAACTCCGTCTCGCTCTACGCCGCCAAGGTCTCCAACCGTGGTCTGTCCGCCGTCGCTCAGTGCGAGTCCCTGAGGTACAAGCTCCTCAACGGTCTTGCCGTCAGGAGGGCATGCTACGGTGTCCTGCGCTTCATCATGGAGTCTGGCGCCAAGGGTTGCGAGGTTGTCGTCTCCGGCAAGCTCAGGGCCGCCCGTGCCAAGTCCATGAAGTTCACTGTATGTCTGAGCCGATTTGGAGCAACTGCGATAGAATACTAACGAGATGTAGGACGGCTTCATGATCCACTCCGGTCAGCCCGCCCAGGACTTCATCGACACTGCCACCCGCCACGTTCTCCTCCGCCAGGGTGTCCTTGGTATCAAGGTCAAGATCATGCGTGGTTCTGACCCCGAGGGCAAGGCCGGCCCCCAGAAGTCCCTCCCTGACTCCGTCACCATCATCGAGCCCAAGGAGGAGCAGCCCATTGTCCAGCCCATGTCCCAGGACTACGGCGCCAAGGCCATTGCCGCTCAGCAGGCCGCTGAGCAGCAGAGGCTGGCCGAGCAGGCCGAGCAGGAGGGCCAGGAGGCTCCTGCTGAGTTCGCTCAGGAGTAAGATTGTTCAAAAGGAAGACCGGGAGGTCAAAGAGCGCGTATGGGGAGGTCGAAGTTCTGCATTTCACGACGTTTGGTCACGGAGTCATCTGATTATTTCCTGTGAGCCAACAAAAATAATGGCTTTCTTCAGACTTACGGACCATGGGTGAATGGAAAAGATTTCAACCAAGCAAATGATTCATGCTTGAATTTTCTTTCAACGTTCAAAGTCAGATGCATTTGCCATGTGATGTCGCAAGAATCCGTGACCTGTTCTGCCGAGGTGCCAACTACCTACTGACAGAGCCGATGCTGACCTCAGTGTAGACTGCAACCAACTGACATCTCACGCGCGTACAGTTCAGACCGCGGAATGATTTGCCAGTACGGTCTCGGAAACACTCGTTAGCAGGAGAACTAATGGTAGGCATTTCGAAGTTTTATGCAACTGATGCAATGTCCGCACCTATCTTGAACAGACACGAACATTTGAGATGCTGGCCAAATAGGCTCTGGGAGATTTGTGCTCGTTTCTGACAGTGGATTATCCATGTCGCTACTTGCTCGAAATTGCACACAGCTCAGTATAACCCCCGCAACACTTAGCATAGTGCCGATCAGTACCATCAAATGATAGCGACTTGAATGTTTCGACGCACATTGCGATGGACGTTTTCAAGCAGCTTTGACTATGCTTCTTGTTACATCAAAGCGTTTCCAACTTCCCCGCCACAGCTATGCGAGCAGTTGGTCTAAGCTGCGCACAAACAACCGCGTCTTCGCCTCTCGCTCGCTTCGGGCATTCGAGCTGCGCTGATGGAATGGGCCACTGATCGTAGATCATTGGAGTTTGCAAAGATACTAAGACTTGGGGTGTAATTGGAGAGCCGGTCGCGAGTGCTGATGCCAGGAACTGCCAGTGCAAATCCTAGTCGCTCTGAGATTTCTGTCAAAGCATGTTCGCAGCAGCGATTTGAGCGCTTGGCTTCGCCAGGCATGAAGAATCTACTGGGTGACAGTTGCAGGATCTCCCAGAATTCCGGACTTCTTATGGAAACGAGCGACGCCGTTGCCGTGCAGGCGCCGCTGCTACGCTTCGCAGAAGTCCCAGGCTATGCATCGATTTAATTCTAGAATTTACAATATCAGGACCACTTCCAGGTGTTGGTGTTGTGCTCTGGCCAGTGTGCACCACCATCTCATGTTCAAAATAGTCGCTGGGACGAGAATACACTGAGGGATGAGCAAGCTCAGTACTTGGCCTAGGGTAGAGGTGATGTTCGATATTTGTAGGTCACTCCGGTTTAAATGTGATTTCTTCGAGTTTAAGTCACCTAAAGCACCGTGGGATCTTGCATTCCCGTTCACGCCCCAGTCTCGTGTTGGATGGAGGTGATTGACTCTATGAAATGTTTGCGAGAGGGGATTCACTCACTGGTTATCCCGAATTATACCGAGCACGTTCTGCATTCACGATTTCTGGATTACCGTACTCTCCTTGATCTCGTCACAAAATGCATGCCGGATCCTTAGCCAGAAGTAGCAGATATTGCATTGCACAGTACAGTCCTTTTCCAATCTCGCTATACACAATGTCAGCTACACAATGCAGTGCCGCGATCACATCTGGCAGAACTGAATACTGTAATGCAAAAGTGATGGGCAGTATCGAATCGTAGCGTCATCACATTCTACATATATACTTTAATCAAGTGCCGTTAGACAGCTTGGCAAGCCCGCCGCGCTGCCCGCCGCGCAGTTCATAATTTTCCTCCATCGAATTAGCTATCAGCTGTCGCGCCATGAAATCCCGAGTTCTCAAGCAAGAGAAAGAGAACTCATAGCCGGCGCTTATAAGACCACGGCGGCATTTACAATCCGAACCATGCGCTCTCCCCGTGCGCTATGAAGCAGTGCGCTTTCCCTAAGTCTTGCATTACGACGTAAGAACAGGTTGACCGTCACGAGAACGGCAAACGCCTGATCTTGAAAGGGTTTGCTGGACATGAAAACCATTTGCTGAACCTCACCATCACTTAGAATCCATGTGGTCCAATCAATGGTGAGAGTTGTTGTAGCGGCATCAGCATCAAAAAAGGGTCGCCGGCAAGTAATACGTAGGGTAAGTCCGGTCAGTGCAGGGCTTCACCGATATTGGCCATGTTTCCAGTAACAGCCTAGCCAATGGTTGAAAACGAGTGTTTGCCAATCGTCCATAGATAGGACAAGCGTGAATGGCCATGATCTCAAGTCTGCGGCGCCCGCTAGGCCCGCATTGCTCACCATCCGTCCCAAGTACACGCCACGCCTCACTCAAACATATATTCCACAATACCTAGCGCGGGCTCAAAGCGTCCTTTGGAAACAGGCCGGGTCGACCATAAGGTTTTGATCCAAAGCACACAACGCACTCAGGCGTTCCGCAAAAGCACAGGCATTTCCAGGACCAACGACAGCCGCATCCCGTCATACCTTCTCTCTGTGGAAGGGTACACCTCAGCCGCAAATATGCGCTGCAACCAATGGCCATTCGTCACCACCACCGTCAGCAATTCGTGATGAAGTGGTGTACTGCAGGTCAATAAGAACATGCAGACAGCCACCAATTGCTCGATCCTGCCCGCGGGAGTCCAGACCATTCGAAAAAGCGGCTCCGTGCTCGCATGGGCCCCAGCTTCATTTCCCCAAACAGGTGTTGGGCGGAACACACGGCCTACCGCCGGGGTGCTGGCAAATTCGATCCGGAAAGCACGGCGACGGCGCAGCCCAGCTATCAATCCTTTCCCTCTGGAGAAAAGAAAGCGAACGAGGTGGGAAGGATTCCGCGGGCAGACAGGCTCCACGTGCGAGCCAATTGTTTAGTGTGCAGCTGCGACAAGGACAGAGACGCGCGTCGAAGCTCGTGTAGCTGCCAGAGGGCGAAGATGGATCCCAGCGCAGCGTTGGCGGCGCGGGTAAATAACGATCAGCCGAAAACGTGACGTCGCGGGCTCCGCTGTCGCACGTGCAGCCAAGAGTCGCGCTCGAGACCAGCGCGGATAAGCGCCAAGCCAAGAAGGACATGGATGATAAGTTGGTAAGCTGATGATGCGATTGCTTCTTGCTGTTCCGCCCGTGGGGCTGTGATTTGCAGTTCCGACCGCGTTCGGAAAGGAGGATTCTGGATGCTATACATAGCAATTCGACAGTCCACCGCACCCCAAAGGAGCATGCTGCAAGATTGAGCGCAGAAGTCGTCGGCGAGAAGGACGACAGAACGAAGAAACGAGAGGCGTGCACTCAGCCGTGGGCTTATCGGAGGCTTGCAAGAGCCGCGTGAGCATCAGGCGTTTGAGGTGCGAGGATCATTCCGACGTTTGCGCTCCTTCGGCAAAGCTATGGCTTCCCCTTTTATGCAGCCAACCACCGTTGGACATGCTCATCGAGCACCTCTCCTAGCTCGCACGGGGAACGGTGAGCAGCGGATCAATACAACGTGCTTCCCCCTGGCTTTTCTGGGAAAAAACAAAACTGCATTTGCCGGGATTCCATTCCCAAGAGATGCTCCGCTTTTGTTCGCGGAGATGAACATGACCTGCACGTAAAGAAGGGGACAACGATTCTCTTTTCGAAGCCTTGGCAACCATCCACTGTAGTAACAATCTGGCTTTGGGGCGCTTCTGGGAGCCCTTCGAACACTACCAGACCAAGACCCAGCCATACGGGCAGAGATATCGCCTCTTATACTGCAATCGCGCCTCTGCTTCACGGTGCGCCGTCCACACTGATCTCCCGTACCGCATCTGATCCGTGGACTCTGTATACGAGGATCGCCCGTACCGAAGAGGGGATGCACGATAAAGTTCGTGAGGAGGGGATCGCCTCGTATCGGCGGGTCAACCGTTAAGAGAACTCTAGCTGCCGCAATACGAGATGGGTCTTCGCACACTAGTTTTCCTGTGCACAACGTTAATCCGAACCACAGGCAAGAGCTGGGCTTGAAAGAATCAGATCTTTGACAGTGCTGCACTCTTTCTGTGGCGGGGCACGGGGTTCCGTGTGATGGTTGGGCTGATCTGCCAACGACCGGGCATGCCAACGAATAGCTTTGGACAAGGTAGGCACGTTTCGTTTTGCCCCTTGAAGGCGACCATGCGCACGTCGGAAGGGCGCTGCACTGTTTATAGGTGAGGAGTGAGAGTACTTCAGACAGCTAGGATTGCGTGAATTTCCCTAGGCCGTGATAGGCGAGATCCATCGGCGTTCTGGCCGGTGGATATATTGCTGCAATCTTGGCGTCGAACTTGAAACGCCTCCATATAGCGGTGAAGGCCGTCGCCGTTCATATGCGAAACTGCAGGCGACTCGTTCAATTTCACAAAGATGCGATTGCCGTTGTTGGCGAGGAATGGCGTTGGCGCGCTACTGAAGCGTTTCGGCTTGGGAAACATGGCCGCTTGGTAGCTAAGCAATGCTACAGAGGCTTAGCTCGATCCGTTCGGCTAACTGGCCCCGAGCCCTCAGAGCCTCCCGTCTGCTATCGCGCGCGGCTCGTTCGTATCGCGGAAGCCCGTGTCATTTCGGCGTCTGGAACGTGTGGCGTGTGAGGCGGTTTACCAAGCAGAATCTTAAATGTACGCAGCGATGGCGGGATCGAGAAGGGGTCCTGGGGGAAAGTGGAAGTAGCGACGTCTACGCGAAAGGGACGTGAAGGTGGGAGTGGTTTGGAGAAGGTCGAAGAGGGAAGACGAGCGTCCATCCCGCGAAACATGGTGCAGCTGATTCATGCGCCCAGCAACCTGCAACCAGAACGCGTCATCCGTGCAAGCGGCCATGGTGTGCATCCCGCCATTCTCCCGCAATCTGCCTGCGCTTTCCTCGTCGAAGCAGTGATAATCAGAGTCAGAACAGAATGCGGTCGGTGAATGAAATCATGGCTCATCTCGGCGAACATGAATAGCAGACCGGACGCGATCGACTGCGACACTGGCCGGCACTTGGCCATGCGTGTGGCTGCTTGAGCGGATGGCTGAAATTGAGGCGCAGAGGGCACGCCGGACATTGCTACTGCAAGCGTGCATGCTGAGAAGACACCCACGCCGGCCCTACTCGGCCGCCGGAGTCATGGCAGCCGCCCAAAGGGGAGCCGCGACTGGGATGCGGCAGGGCAGAGTCAGGAGTCAGGGGAGGGAAGTGCTGCCGGGGCTTCTCGATCTTGGAATTGTGGCTGCTGCGGCGGCGCGGCCGCGTCCTGTCATCCTATCGATAGGACCCCGCCTTTCCCACGAAGCGCAGGACTGGCGGCCTCGGGCCTTGGTCCTGATGCATTCGCCGGCGGGAAATGAAGGCAGCGTCGAAGGCGGGCGCGAGTCAGCGCACGGCGCAGCAGGGCCCAGCTGCACCCTCGGCAGCGCCACTGACGGCGGGCAATGGGCACAGCGGGCAGGCGAGCACGCAAGAATTGGCCTGGGGCGGCGCCCACGACGATGACGCTGTTTCGAAGAGTTTCCGAGAGGACGCGCACATGGCCGCCGGGCTAGGCCACAGGCAGCTGACGGGGCGCTGAGCCCTGCGTGGCCCCAGTTTATATGAAGATCCCCACCGATGGTGAAACGCAGCGTTGGCGCCGCCACCAGCGCACGCCCTGCGGAGGGAAATAAGCGTAAAAACGCCGGCGAGTGGGATGGGCGCCGGCGGCTGCGCGAGGAACAGCGGCGTGGAGCACGGCGAGCATCAGCATTAACCAGGCACATGGGGGCGGTTATTCGCCTGCAGCAGCAACGTCCGCGCGCGCTGAGAAACAAGCAACACCTAGCCGGGCTGCCAAGCGCTGCCCCTGACGCTACGCCCCGAAGCGTCGCCGGCCGCGCCGTCACCGCCCTCCACGACCATCCTCAGCCATGCAGGAACCCGGCGAATCAGCAGTGCCGCCCTGCGCCGGGAGCAGCCTCTGCGCGGCTGCGCTGCCGGCCTGGGCCAGTGACCGCGCAGGACCGCCTCCCGCGGCGCCAGCCGGCGCCCGTTTTTTCTCTCGCTCACACGACGGCCGATGGCGGCGTCCACACGCTGCCCGCCTGGGCGCGGACCGCTGGCCCTGCCGCTGGTGGCCCCCGCGCAACCGGGGTGACAGGTCCGATACGAGCGTGCCCTGGCGGACGACCTGCTCAGTTCAGGCTGGCGCCAGGGGAACAGCCCACTGCCTGTGCCCTCCGGCGATCTGCTGGGCGGCGGCCTAGCACCGCTGGCGGTCCGCGCTACCGGCTGCCAGTAATCTCCCGCTCACATATACAAGCTCAGCGCCGCCCGCTGAAGTCTCTTTCCTCTCCACGCTCAAAGCTCACAGTCCTACGACAATAATCAACTCTTGACTTCGGTCGTCCATTCTTTCGAGAAATCTACTCTCTTCCAACAAACGAGCGCCCACCTTCTACCGTTTCTTTCCACCCAACTACCACCGTCAAAATGAAGGCCTTCACCGTTGCTGCTATCTTCGGCGCCGCCGCCCTGGCCGCCCCCAACCCCGACAAGACCGTCTTCCAGACCGAGGAGGTTACCATCACCTCTTGCGGCCCCGAGGTCACCAACTGCCCGGCCCGCTCGCACGCCTCGACTGCCGTCCCGGTCGTCAGCACCCCGGCTGCCTCCGCCCCCGCCTCTTCTGAGGTTGAGGGTGTGACCTCCGCCCCCAGCGCCCCGGCCGCCACCCCCGAGTCGACCACCTCGACCATCTACTCCACCATCGTCTCTTCCGGCGCTGAGGGCGTTGTCACCCAGACCGTCGCCATCTCGACCACCATCTGCCCGGTCACCGCCACCGAGACCCCCGGCGCCCCCGCTGGCACTCCTTCGGCCCCTGCCGCTGGCACCCCCGAGGGCCCCGCTCCTCCTGCGGGCACCCCCGGCTACGGCTCTCCCTCCGCCCCCGCTAGCTCCGGCGTCGAGGGTTCCGTCCCCAGCCCTAGCGCTCCGGCCGCCGGTTCGTCTACTAACACCTGTGAACCTATTATTTCGACCAGCACTGTTTACATAACCCCAGGTGTCTCCTCTGGCCCGGCCGGTACTGGCTACGTCCCGTACCCCACTGGTGGCCCTTACGCCTCCGCCCCGGTTGCCGGCACCCCTGGGTGAGTTTCCACGCCTTCAAAGGTCCAAGAGTTGGTGCTAACAAGGTGCAGTGTCCCGGTCGCCCCCACCACGGCTGCTGGCACTCCCGCTGGCACTCCCGCTGGCACCCCCGGTGCCACTCCTCCCTCGTACACCGGTGCTGCCAGCGCCCTGAACGCCGCTGGTGCTTTCGCCGGTTTCGGTGCCATCGCCGCTTTCTTCCTGTAAATGCACTAAGTCATCGTTTCCAACTAAGCCTTCCATCAATGCTCCCCTTAGTCGGGGGACACCATTGGTCTGACAAGGCTATGGCTTATTTTTTGCATCATGAGGCGCGGGGTATCATTTTTGCACTTCTCGGGATACAAATTTTCTGGGGCTGGAACAACAGTTATCCAATTGTACAGCTTCTAATTTCTTGAACGGGCGGAGGGCGCCGTCGTACAATATCCATGTTTTTGAAACGCGCGGCGGGTCTTACGCGAAAGGGGATGTGTGGATAGTTGGAATGAAGTTTTTGAGCCTTAATCGGCCTGTCTTACACCTGCGAACATGAATGTGCTTGAAACGTGAACCCAATTGAACCTTGCTGGCATGAGGTGCCACCTCTGATCCGCCCGTCTATCCTGCGGGTCTTCGCATTTCACGGGGGTGCTGCGGATTAATCGCTGTAGAAGTCTCGAAAACGGACAGGCCGAGCCGACTGGATGCATAGGTTGTGTGCTCCCATTGCACAAATAACCCTCCAATATCCAATTGCACCATTCCTCTGACCTGCAGCCCAGCTCATGTAATTGTTTCTCTTTCCGCCCTTGTTCGACGTTGCACGCTTTGACGCGGCTTGGCACTGAAGGTTGCCTGACCCGTCGTTGAGGCTCTATCCCCTGCTGCTCCTTGCAGTCTCTGCGTTTGATCTGCAAAACGCCAAACGGGCGAGTACAGAACCATTGGGGCGCACGGCTTTAATTGTACTACACGCAAAATGCGATTGCCTGTCCACACGAAACGACAAGATGGTTGCCTTTTGCAAAGCTGTGCACCCACTTTCCATCTGGCGCGCGGCTGTCGTTCGTTTTGACGTTCATGTAGCCAACATAAACTTTTTGTAGCGCCACCCGTGCACACGAGCTCTTCTCTCGCGCCAGCTCACATCCCCCCTAACTTTAAATTTTGTCCACGCTTGCGAGCGCACGAACATGTTTCCGCTTGAATCCTTCCGTTTCGAAAAGCGAGGTGCTGGTCGCTGCGAGATGTAAAAGGAGGTGTGGTAGTTGCGCCCCTGGTCCCTTTTTTTTTTTTTTTTTTTTTGCTTCTTTTGGTACTCATTTACTTTTGCCTTTGGCAGCCACCTCATTTTCTCCGGTGCTGGTTGACTGCATGAACGGTGCAGAGTGGGGGATAGCCTTCACAAACTGTGTAACTCGTTGAAATCTGGATCGCTGCATGTAAGGCTGGCTGCGAGCTCCGTACGATTAAGCGCTTGCACAACAGCAGCTTGTTCAACCTTTCAGTTTGAAGGCTTTTCGCTACTACTTGGCGCCTTCCGCACCTGTCATGTTGTACTAAGTCATTCAGCCGCTGAGCGGCAGGGTAATGTAATGGTGCATAGCCACGGGTAAGGATGCTTATTGCAGGTACCCAGAACTCAGCACTGGGTTCAGGTGCGACGGTGGTAGCGTCCAGTAGATTAGGAGGTTGCGGACGTGAAAAAGAAACTGAAGGTTTTATCATGGAAGATCGATGATTGGACCTCGTATCTCTGGAGCAGAGTCATGCTTCGTTTGGGCATGATGTGAGGGGAGGTGAGCATCACGATCAAGCTTGTGTGGTGTATCATCATAGACCAGTGCCATGCATTTCGACTTCGAGTGCCGACAGAGACTCACCGTCACAAGATTTTGAGAGAACCCCACGGACAATGACTGCAAGCTGTGGGAGAGCCGGGTTGTTCAAGGAGACGACTAATGTACATACATAGGTGGAGTGGATACAACACTCACAATGTCCCCGATCCTAACCGTAAAAGCCATATTTCAGGTGCCCAACTAAATTTCTCACTCAACTCTCGTCTCCACTGTTCCAATTGGCCGCTCCACTAATTCGAGACAACCATCGACAACATTCTTCCTTGCACCCTCACTGCTCACGTTCTTGCCACCCAGATACAGCAGCCACGATAGCCTGGTCAGCCTCTCGTCATTCACTGTGCCCAGTGCCTCCAAAGGTCCCATGTTGCTCCCGTCCTTACCAGTGGCTTGGTAGAACATATCCAGGGCACCTTTGGCATCTCTCCTGAGCAGAAGCACGGAACCTTTGCCAGCCTTGCCACGTGAGTTAAAAAGCGCCTTGAAATCCTTCATCGCCTGACCGAATGCCTCATCATTGAACTCAGGCTCAGCCTTTGCTTGCTGTGCAGCAATGTTGGATTCTTGCATGCGCTTCGTGATTCCACGCACCAATCCATCGCGCAAATGCGCGAAATTGGTGTCGCGGGTCGGAACGATTCGGAAGGCCATGTTGGCTCTCAATTGCGGGTTCTTCAACAGAGACTCCCAGATGGTGTTAGAGTCTTCCGGATCCACGAGACTCTTGCGAAGTTGGTCCTTCTCGCCGGGAATCAGAGCGGAAGCCATGGGGTTGACTTCTTTGATGAGCGCAGCCTGCAATCTGGGCAGCGCCGACGTCTCCACGTACAGCCCGACGACGTAAACCTGTATGCTAAGGAAGGATACGCTGCGGATGCCAAGCCCAAGCAGCGTGTACTCAGTGTCCCTCTCCGCCTTCACTGCGCCAGCATCGCCCTCTGCATTGGGGAGCCTGATGGTTTTGGGGAAGACCGGCACGCTACTTGTCCCCGTCTCTACCAAGTCGATGACTTCTTCTCCTATTGCCTGAAGCTTTTCACCACCGGGCGCGACCACGACCTTCTTCCCTTGGAAGTCGCGAGCAACGTTTGACGGCGCATCCGTCCTTTCCGAGGTCTTTTTCTGAAGTTCTTCCAGGTCGACGTTGTACACAACCGCCATGGGAACGAGGATGCTGAGTATACATCCTAATGCGGCATAATTCCGACGCCGAGAGTAGTATGCGCGACGAGCGGTTTCGGCGCGCTGGACGGCAATCGGGTCAAGCGGGTTTACATGGTCAAAGTCGTGCTCTTCCGCGGCGCGAGTGCTGCGGCGGGGGGAGCTTCGGCCTCTATCCAGGAGATTCTCAAGCTCCAAAAGATCGTCGTTCGAATTGCGCGAAGGCGCGCGCGCCGAGTTGTAGCGAATGGACTGGCATGCCGCGCGAAGCAGGGTAGATGACGGCTGACACGAATGGGTAAGGCCACGGAGGGCGCGTAGTCGTGAGAGATTGCGAGCGGTTAAGTTGAATGTCATTGCTGGCGGCTTCTGCAAAGCGATGCAGCGGCTGAAGAGGTGGCCTGAGAATGGGGGTGAAGATGTGGGGAGCTCTGGGGAGCAGTCGTTCGACGATCTATGATGTACTCGTACATACATCGCGATTGGCGCCAGAACGACCCCACAGCCCAAATGTCGTGGCCGGCCGGCTCCTGCTTAATGAGTCCAACTGACGCGTCGCGTCTTCCCGCAACCTGCGCGCTCCGCCTCTCACTCCACCGTCCCGCCTCACGTTTCCACAAGATTACCGACATGCCGCTGGCGCGCAAACGGCGCGCAGTAAGTGAAACGTGCCATTTGCATTTGTGCATCTTGCTCATGCTGCACAGCCGGTCGCGGACGATGCCTCCGACGAAGAGCCTACACGCACACAACGCCGCCGCGAATCTCCGGTGTCCGACGTAGACGATGAAGACGAAGCTACTCAGGATGACCAGCAGCTACAACAAATGAAAAAGAAACTGGTGAGAATGGCACTGGCCTGCGAGTACGCCAGGATACCCATCCGCCGAGCGGATATCAGCGCAAAAGGTAGGAATGCATCACAGTTCCGAGAAAGCAGGAAACTGACACCTGAATTGCAGTTCTGGGGTCGGGAAGCAGACAATTCAACAATGTCTATGCCGAGGCAAATTTGCAGCTCAGAACGGTTTTCGGCATGGAGATGACGGAGCTGCCAAAGACGGAGAATCACACAATCAAGGGACGCCAGAGTAAGTCTTGCGCTTGTATGCATTGTGATGTATGATTTTAATAAACCTTTTCAGAGGCTGCGGAAAGATCGGAAAAACAGAGCAGTACAACGACTTCCTATGTCCTCACGAATACCCTGCCGGACAAGTATCGAGCCTGGGATATTATCCCTCCACCAAAAGTCCCCACTTTTTCTGATGAAAGCGCATACATTGGACTCTACACTTTCGTGGTGACATGCATCACGCTTGGAGGAGGCCGCATGCCGGAGTTGAAACTTGAAAGGTACCTAAAACGGACAAACGCAGATCAAACCACGCCAGTAGGATCAACGGAGAAACTGCTTGCCCGAATGAAGAAGGACGGCTACATAAAGCTCATCGTAGACAACTCGAGCGGAGAAGAGATTCGTGAGTGGATTGTCGCCGGGCGCGGAAAGGTGGAAATCGGAGAAAAAGGCGTGGCGGGCATGGTGCGGACTGTGTACCACGAGAACGCGACCGCCGAACTGGACCGCAAGATTGAGCGCAGCCTACAGAACGCGCGTGCCAATGAAGCGCCCAAACCCACCGGACAAGGCAATTCTGGGGAACAGGCTGGAACAGGCAGAGGCAGGGGACGACCGAGGAGACAAGAACAACAAGGTGGCGCGCCAGAGTCGGACAAAGAGTAAATGGTGTTTGCAGGAGCTAGGTTTCTTCACGGAAGGCGTAAGGCGTTTAGGAGTAGAGATTGGCGCACTTTAGACGGCTGTGGAAGCGTCTAAGAAGCTTTCCTATTCCTTCTTCACATCTGTTGTGGTGGGACTGTATCAAGAATCGTCTTTACGTATGACCCTGCGGACCAGACGGAATCGAGCCGAGCGATGCGGGACCTTGGGACGATTAGGGTGCAGCTTGGATAGAAAGTAGTAGAGAAGCCAGCGTGCCACAGCATAGCCCTCGCAAGTGTGGTTAGATAGTGCAGGGTATGGCGGGCGAGAACGCGTTATGACGTGCTCGGAAACGCGCCAAGACCCGTTTGCGAGGACTGGGGAAAGCGCGCGGGACTGACTCGCCGCCGATCATCTCCAACCCGTCGCGCCTTCGCTGCAGTCCCATCCCGTTCTCCGCTTCTGCCAACTCCGTTACGCGCTTCCGATTCCCCGAGAACTGTGACTGCAAGCGCACCGCCATGCGCCCTCGAGCTGTGTAAGCTACTCGGAACTCTCAAACCTGCGTCGCCATTGCTCTTGCTGCGCGCCACTGCAATCATGAGCTTCAAACTCTCTGCGCTGTTGAATCCCGCCTCTGAGCCTTCGAGTCCGAAGACCCAGCCCTCTGAAGCGAGGACTGAAGCCCCGCCGGCCCCTACTTCCGGTGCGCCTGCGCCCGTGGACACGTCGAAGCCGGAGAATGCCCCCAACGCTCTTCATGAAGCAGCCGACGCGTTGACTGGCCTTGCGCAAACTGATCCGTCGCCACGCAACAGCTTCGCGCATGTCCACCCATCCACCCAATCCGCAAACGGTGAACAAGAGGACCAATCGGAGATCCATCCGGAAGCGCGCCGAACAAGTAGTTATGGCTCTGTAGCTGTGCCTGTCGAACCTCTCTCGCTTGACGCAGCTCCGGAACAACACTCACCATCACTGGAGCAATATCATCATCGATCGAAGTCACCCGAGGAGCAGCGGAGACAATCGCTAATATCAATGTCGTCAAACCCGCATGTCCTTCCACCCATCCACACTCTCGAAACCCTTCCCGAGAGAAGGCAGAGCACACAGTCACAGCAGCTTCAGGGCACTCCTCCATACGGACGCGACGCGTCACAGATCATATCTACGCCAGAAGTGGATTCGGTCAGAGCTGGCGATGGTTTGGCGAGTGCTACGACACAAAATCGCGAGCCTGATTACGTGCGCGAAGAGCCCATAACGGCTCAAATACGCGGGCCTTCACCATCAAGCTTCCCCGCAGATATACCCGTCTTCCAAGCGCCATCCCACTCACCTACTCCGCAAGTCAAGCTCGAGCCATCGGCGACATCTCGGGAGCCCACACCCGCACAAGCCGCACTTAAGACCGAGCAAGGCGGTGGCACCCTCGAAGTAGAAACTCTCAGAGCAGTCGCCAGCGCCAGGAACGAACACGGTCTGCGCGGAGTGAGCCGGGAGGCTTCCACTGCAACACCGTCGACCGCGCCCACGATGGATCCCGCACCAGCCGGCCCGACTGGATCGAAGAAGCGAAGACTCGTCGACAGCAAGGTCAGGAAGAAGGGTGGCAGCGGTGGCACAAAACCGGGCAGCAAAAAGCGAAAGGTCGAGGATGACCAAGGTAGACCCTCACCCACGCCTTCTGCGAAAGCCGCGAAAACGAAAGGATCTAAAAAGTCTGCAACCGGCACTCCAGTCGCCGGAAGCTCGCCAGCACCACAATCGTCGCCGCCTCCACACCAAACCCCCGACGAAGACGATGACGAGGAATCAGGCTCCGACGATGGGATATACTGCATATGCCGCAAGGGTGATAACCATACATGGATGATTGCTTGCGATGGAAGTTGCCAGGACTGGTACCACGGAAAGTGCGTCAATGTCAAAGAGTCGGACGGTGACTTGATCGAGAAGTATTTCTGTCCAAGGTGTACAGAGGCGGGCGAAGGTTACACCACATGGAAACGCATGTGCCGGCGCGACGGATGCCGGCGTCCGGCAAGGCGTGATGAGCAGAGCAAATATTGCTCTGATGAGTGCGGCAGACTGTTCTTCCACTCGCTCGCCGCAAACCTCCGCAGTCAAGTTGGGACATCCTCGACTTCGCAAAAGCCCAGACGCGAGCGGAGGAAGACGAACCACACAGACGGCATTGTCGATGGCGAGGACACAGAGGAGGATGGCGCATCCGGGCCGCGTGGTGGTACTGTGTCTGCTCGCGACCTTAAAGCGCTGACGCTTTCGGCTCGCGACGTTAACCATTTCAAGGATCTGGGTAACAGCATGCTCAGTCCGCCTGCTACCGCGTCTCCGTCATCCCCGACCTTCGCCCAGGAAGCACCTCTATCCGGCCCGGATGCCGCTCGCGTTGCCGAAATCGAGAAAGAAATCCAAGACTTAACCAAACGGCTCAAGCTGCTCAAAGACCGTGAACGCCTCGTCTCCATGGTACGAGATCAGGTCAACGCGGTGGCGGAGCGCGAAGGGGTCAAGCCTAAGGATATCTGCGGTTACGACTCACGTCTCAACTGGAGCGAGGGCGAGTTTGCACTGTGGCGCGCGACGCCCAAAGGCAAGGCCTGCTTCCGGCAGGGCACACTTGACGCCGAACCAGAGGACCAGGACAAGGAGGATGTTGAAATGTGGGACGCCGCCAAAGACGGCGCGCCGCTCGTCAACGGAACGGGAGTGAAGAACGGTACCGGCGTGGAGGACACCAAGAAAAACCAGGAGCTCATCTCGGAGCTACTCGCGCCGTCCGACGTATGCCTGAAGAAGCGCTGCCAGCGCCACACACAGTGGGTCAAGATCGCCCAGTACGACGTTTCGTTCGAGAGCAGCGTCGCCAAGAATACGCTGCAGGACCTGATGGCCGACGAGCGGGAGATCAGACATCGCGCGCTGGTGGGTTTGCGGAAGGAGAGGAAAGCGCAGAGCGGCGATGACGCGATGGAGGGTGAAGATGGGGTGAAGGAGGGCTGGGTAGAGGTGCTGGGCTGAGTGGAGCGAGTTGTGGGAGGAACTTTGGGCTGCTTTACGCCTTTCCGTTGTTATTCCTTTTTTTTTTTCTTCCTTTTTTTCGTACATCAACTGCATCTTGGGAGGCGCTTTCTCTTTTCGCTGATCTCCTCCCTTCTCTGGGCTGGTAAATGGATGGGACCACCGGCGGGCCAACGGAAATTCGGCGTACCGGAGCCACAACCAAAAAGGAAGGGGACCCAAAGGGTCAATGGGTGGCGTTTGCTGGATGGGAAATAATGCGAAAAGTTCCCACGTCTACACGGCTTGCAATCTAGTCTTAAACATCTTCACCCCGAGAGATCTGATCCCGTCCAGCACTCGGGATCAGCATCTGGTCGACACATCTTTTTGTCTAATTTGACCAGTAAAATCACATCGGTTTCCGGAAGCGCATGATTCTCGAACGTTTCTTCATCATTTTGTCTTTACCTTTTCTTTTTGTCTAATCGTCATGGCCGCTACTGACGCTAACCGTCCCAAGGAGAAGAATTTGGGGGATCTACACGCCACCAGTCTTGTCTTTCATCTTTTCGTGCCACTTGCGAGACATAGCTATCTTATGGTCGATTTCTCTTTCTTTACAAGAAGACCTCGAGGTTAAGCTCCAACGCGGTGGTCGGGAAACTAGGTTTGGGATGTTAGGATACCAGATCTGAAGAGAGACTTCTCACAGTAGGGTGACTTACGGAAGCTCGAAGTGCTTAAGCACGGTCGGGTGCAGGATACCGAAGACGCCGATGTCGTGAGTCTTGCCGTCAAGGCGGAGCTTGATGGCTGCCGCGTGGCCCTGGAAGAAGGTCGGGTCTGGTGAAGACGAAGTCAGTCTCACGAAATTTGTGTCATCTCAGTAGAGTCAGTAAACGTACCATCGACCTCCTCGATCCAGTAGCCGCCAAGCTTGTCGTTCTTGAGCGCGTCCTCGTGGGTGATGAAGGCGCTCCGGAGCATCAACATGATGCGGTCGAGCAGACCGTGAACAACCTCGAAACCGGATGTCTTGCCGTACCAGGCGGCTGCGAAGTGGCGCTCATTGCGGCTCTTGCGCTCCAGAGACAGATCCTTGAAGGCAACATCGCTGACCTCGAAAATCTTGATGGGCACGCTGTGGTGCTTGTTCTCACGAATCGTCTTGAGAAGACCGGGCAGCAGCGACGTGCGGACAATCTGGTACTCCAAAGTCTTGGGGTTCTGCAGCCGGACGCAAGTGTTGCCGTCATCCTTGCGGTTCAACCACGCAAAGTTCTCATCGTGCGAGCAGAGGATAAGAGGCATGACCTCCGACCATCCGGCCATAGCGGCTTCCGAACGCACAATATCAGCAAGCTTGTTGATCTTGAGTGGTGCTGCGACGGCCGCGCTCTTGTTAGGGTATTCGCGAGGCAGCTTGTTGAAACCATAGCCGATAGCAAGGTCCTCCATGATATCGCACTGATGCAGAACGTCGGCGCGAGTGACGGGTACAGCGACGTCGAGGTGCTTGGGCGAGCTCTGCGACGGGGTAGCCTGGAGCGACATGCGCTGGAGTAGCTTGCATTGCTCCTCGGGAGTCAAGTTCAGACCGCAGACCTGGTTGAGATAGTCGATTTCCGCTTGCATTTGGCGAGGGGTGAGATCTGGCGACTCGCGGCTCTCGCCGTTGTGAGGAGAGACGACCTTGACCGGCTCGACAGTGAAAGGCTCATCGCAGTACATGCTGAACATGGCACAGACGATGTTGTTCACGATCTCGACCTTGGTCTTATCGAGAGCAGTAATCTCGATGAAGACATTCTTGGTGTCCACAGAGATCTTCGAGTGGTTGCCGTTGATGATAGGCGGCAGGGAAAGAACGGTGCGGTTGACGTCGTAGATGACAGGGTAGACCGGGGAGTCCCGAATGATGTGCAGGTAGCGTCCGAGATGCTTGTCCTTGTCATAGAATTCCATCATTTC
The DNA here is from genome assembly GCA_023087385.1 of Diplodia sapinea. Classification (NCBI taxonomy): domain Eukaryota; kingdom Fungi; phylum Ascomycota; class Dothideomycetes; order Botryosphaeriales; family Botryosphaeriaceae; genus Diplodia; species Diplodia sapinea. The sequence continues at coordinate 118,135 of JAJMYO010000036.1, read as the reverse complement.
CTTCGCGTTCATCTCCTTCTCCTGGTTCAACGGCGTGAACTTGATGTCCTCGGGAGCGTGTGCCTCGTAGCTGAAGGGGCCCTGGATGGTGTCCAAATCGTGCGTCCCGATCGAAACAAGCGTCCTCTGTCTCGCAAGGTTCTGGTGGAGTTTATCCTGGAGGGCGATGAAGGACTCATAGCGGTCCTTGGTGAACTTGATATTGCGCAGGATGGCGCACGAAACGAGCGGTCTTATCCTCGCCGTCTCCTTGTCCACATTCATAACCTGCAGCTCGCCGCCGGCGGGAGCCACTAATCTGTAGTTGGGAATCGGCTGCCTGCCGAGGAAGATGTTGAGATTCTGGGCAATGCCCTCGTAGCACAGCATGTCATATCTGTGGGGGATTAGCCGGCAGTTCTGATGTATCCGGGTGAGACGGGGCGTGCCTGTTCGCGGGGATCTCAATCTTCAACTGCGGCGGCTCCTCAACGCCATCGACGATAGGACGCTTCGAATTGGTGGTCTGGTGGGGTTCAGCCGGTGTTTGCATGGATTGGGAGAGTCGGCCTTACGTCCTCATCGAGCTCAATGCCTGCGGTATGGTCAGCTCCCGTTCTCAGAGCAGAGGACAGCCAATGCCAGCGTACCGAACTCGAAGCACAGCTCATCAAACTCCTCGGTGGTGTACCTGCACTGACTCAGCACTCTTGCTCGCTGTGGTACCGCCGGCATCTTGCTCCAGCGCTGCCCGACATCGGGAGCCGGTCTTCCATGCTCCTGCTTGCTGCAGCAGCGGGGCAAATGCCGGCGAAAGGGTCGGGCTGACTGACTCCCTGCCGAGAGCCTTGAAGAGCTCGGCCTTGTCCACGGATATGGTAGGCATGGTGACCTGGTCGCGGCGCGCGGTGGGGCTCTGGAGGGCGTGGGGTGGTGGTGAGGCAGGAGCGCGGGCTCAGGGTGGGCAAGCGCGCGAGGGCGGCAGCGGCCAGGGGCGTCTGGAGGGTTGGATTGGGAATGCAGCCGTGCGGGCAGGCTGGACGTGCGTGCTGCTGGCGGGACGCGGTACTTTATGGCGTTGGCGGCGGAAGAGTCATCACGCTGTGGATTTTCTCTATGCGCGACAGCTTCCGCCCCGCGCCCGTGTCCGTGCGTCACGAATCGCCTTGTCTGTCTAACAACCAACACTCGACCAGAGACACCCGCCGCAAACATAACCACCGCCCCTCCCACACAGCCAGACCTGGCTCCCCACGCACGCCGGGTCGCTTTGCATCGCTCGCATACCCACCTCCGACCGCCACCGCCCTCCCCGCTCCCCCTCCACCGCCCTGCGCACCACCGCACAACAGACGTCACCCCGTCCTGAATCCGCGCCCAAACGCCCTCACACCCGCTCCCTACCGCCGCCGACCCGCTCGCGCTGTGTTCCACCATGGACCAACCTAACCAGTCCGACGAGCTATACCCCATCGCCGTCCTCATTGACGAGCTGAAGGTACCGCGCCTTCTTCGCTCCGCCCCACGCGCTCCCCAGGCTGATGCTTTCCCTACAGCACGATGACGTTCTGCTACGGCTGAACGCGATCCGCCGCCTGTCCACCATTGCCCTGGCCCTTGGAGCCGAGCGGACGCGGGATGAGTTGATACCTTTCCTCGATGGTGCGTCGCAAGACATCCCAACGGGGGCCCGCGCGCACAAGCTGATGACCTAGTGCAGAATCTGTCGAGGACGAGGACGAGGTCCTCACCGCTCTGAGCGAGGAGCTCGGCAACTTCGTGGAATACGTTGGCGGTCCCGAGTACGGCCACGTGCTCATCTCGCCGCTCGAGAACTTGGCCGGCATTGAGGAGCCCTTGGTCAGGGAGAAGGTCTGTCCCCCAGCCCCCCCAATTGGCACTTGCCAGCGCGCTGACCCGACATAGGCCGTTGAATCGCTCAACAAGGTCTGCCAGGACCTCAACCCGCAGCAGGTCGAGGAGTACTTCGTGCCCCTCACCATCCGCCTCTCCACAGCCGACTGGTTCACGTCCAAGATCTCCGCCACCGGCCTCTACGTGGAGCCCTACCCCAGAGCATCTGCCCAGGCGCAGGAGAGCCTCAGACAGCACTTTGGCAAGCTTGTTCACGATGACACTCCCATGGTTAGGAGGCAGGCCGCGAACAACCTGGCGAAGTTTGTGAAGGCCGGCATGCCCCCTCAGACGGTCATCGAGGATATGATCCCGCTTTTCCAGCGCCTGACTACCGACGACCAAGACAGCGTCAGGCTCCTGACTGTTGACGTTTTGATTGCTATCGCGGAGGTTGTTCCGAAGGAGGAGCAGACGAGCCATGGAGTTTTGCTCACGGCGCTGAGGCATCTCTTTGAAGACAAGAGCTGGAGAGTGAGATACATGGTCGCGGACCGCTTCGAGAAGGTACCATATTTGCGCCAGCAGGATTGTGGACGAGTGCTGATGAACTGGCGATGCAGATTGCGAAGGCTGTGGAAGAGGAGCTCATCACAAGGGACCTTGTTCCCGCTTTCGTTAAGCTTGTGAAGGACACCGAGGCGGAGGTGCGGAGTGCCATCGCGGGACAGATCCCTGGTACGAGCTGCTCAAACTAATGCGAAATCAGTCTTGCGCTAACTTCAGTCAGGCTTCTGCAGGCTTCTCCCCAAGGAGACTCTTCTCCAAGAGGTGATGCCGAACATCGAGGAGCTGGTCTCCGACCAGTCTCAGCACGTTCGCGCTGCTCTCGGTACCCAGATCAGCGGTCTTGCACCCATTCTTGGCAAGGACGAGTAAGTATAATGCGTGTGGAATCGCTCAATTGTCAGTTGCTGATACGTATTAGGACCATTACGCATCTCCTTCCCATGTTCCTTCAGATGCTGAAGGACGAGTTCCCCGACGTTCGTCTTAACATCATCTCGAAGCTTGAGCAAGTCAACGATGGTGTGTACTCCAAGAAATCACCCCAAAGTGAGAGTATGCCTGCGATTCCTAACAGCGTCACCAGTCATCGGCATCGAGCTTCTTTCCCAGTCTCTCCTCCCCGCTATTGTTCAGCTGGCAGAAGACAAGCAATGGCGTGTGCGCCTCGCCATCATCGAATACGTGCCCCTTCTGGCCAGCCAGCTCGGTGTGAAGTTCTTCGATGAGAAGCTGAGCAGCCTATGCATGAGCTGGCTGGGCGACACTGTCTTCTCCATCCGTGAGGCTTCCACTCAGAACCTTAAGAAGCTTACCGAGGTCTTCGGCGTCGACTGGGCGAACGAGGCTATTGTGCCCAAGGTCATGGCCATGGGTGCTCACCCGAATTATCTCTACCGCATGACGACTTGCTTCGCCATCTCCGTAAGTTTCTTCAGCTACCTCAGAACCTTCCAGTTTTCTAACGTACGTCTTGTAGACGCTCGCACCCGCATTAAGTCTCAACGTCATTGAGGCTTCTATCTTGCCTATGATGGAGAAGCTTGTTGACGACCGCATTCCAAACATCCGCTTCAATGTCGCCAAGTCGTACGAGGTTCTCATCAACGTTCTTAAGCGTCTGCCGGAGACGGGTACCATTGTTGAGCTCGAGAAGTCCGGCACGACCCCCGAGGGATCGCAACGCGGCCACGACCTCATCCAGAACTCGATCCTACCCAACTTGGAGAAGCTGCAGCAGGATGACGACGTTGACGTGCGGTACTTTGCCACCACTGCGGCGAATAGCTTCACGGATGCTATGCACACGGAGCCCTAGATCTAGAGAGATCACAATGTAATCTTCTCAGCACCCTAGCTAGCGAACTCGGCATCGTCACACAATAGGCAATGATGGATGAGTGGTGTGGTTTGGGTTCCCGGAGTGTGCATGTGCACGTGATGGTTTCTGGCTTCTTGTTTTTAAAAAGCAAACCGAAAAAAAAGACAGATACCAGTGGACGGCGGGGGCTTCTTCAGATAACAACATGGGGGTGATGCTGGATGATGGATGAATAGCAGGGAACTACCAGCAAACTTTTGTAGAGTCCTACCCGCTGTTTACCTTTATCCTCTCGCTGCCGGGGTACTACTCTTTGACATTAGCGAGAGAAGCAAAGACAGCCTACGGACTACTATTAATTGGGACTTTTGAGTTTCGCCCTATGGCAACAACTTATGAACATGGCTTTCCTGAGTACACGGTGGTCTGGCAGAGACCATTTGAGGCATTTTCTTTTCTTTTCTTTCCTAGCCCATAATATCAACATGTCGTGCTTTTCCTTCCCTCTACGGCTCGGTGTGCGGTAGGTATGCGTTGGCCGAACGTCGTTGGGCCAGCGCCTGCCGCCTCGCTTGTTTCTGCGCCAGCGCAACGGGGAATGAGATGATATGTGTGGCTGCATTATTATTACTTGTTGGCGCGCGGCTGCAGAAACCCAGAGTGCGCGGATTGGACGTGCGCGGAGTGTTTGCCGCGGCCCAAGCGGGGCCGTTAACCGTATTTGGCTAGCGGGAAACGGGGGCGTGGGCAGGGCAGGGCAAAAGGGTCCATCCATCCATGTGGGTATCTAACGGTCGGTAGCACAGCAGCTGAAGAAACCAGGGACTCTGCCGGCTGTGCATATTGTGCTTTGACGTGCGTTACGAGACTGTCGTCGTTCTAGAGTACACGTGTGGGATGCGCACCTCTCAAGAGGCCCAATCAATCACACATGCCGTTGCGAGCGAGTACTTGACCCAAAGGGGAAAAAATACACTTTTTCTATATCGGTTGTCGTACTCGACGTGAAGCAGCTATACTGTTCCTGCTTCATGTTCCGTCCTTCTCGATTACCTCCAGCCTCGTCGTGAGCGAAAACGGAAACGAACAACCGGCCTGTTCTCCCATCAATCTTTTCCTGGCCCCTCGCGCCGTAGAACGCCATGTTGTGGGTAGTCATCGATCTTGCTGCCCAGCCCTGCGCCCAAGAATGCCATCTGCCGTCTTGCGAAAACTTTGACCCCGTACTCCGGCACCGCCAGCTCATTCGTCGACATCCATATCCTCCACACCCTTGCCGACGATGAGCTTCTGCTTCCTCTTCGCCTTGGGGACCTTGGCGCGCACGCGCGTCTTCTCCTCTTCCTCGTCGTCGAGAAGCTCCTCGTCCATGTCCTCGAACTCGCCGTTCTCGACCTCCATGCTCTCGAGCTTCTGGCGCACGTGCTCGGGCACCTCGTCGCGCAGCTCCGGCGGCAGCAGGTGCTGGTTCTCCTCGACAAGCTTGCGGTCGGCGGCCAGCTGGCGCTCCTTGTTGCCCTTCATGCGCTCCTTGTAGAAGAGGCGCTCGCGGCGTTGGCGCACCTCCTCGACGCGCTGCATCGCCTGCAGCGTCTTGGCCACCAGGTCGCGGTTGTAGCGGACGGGCACGTTCCTGCGCGCGGCGAAGGCGAGCGTGCTGTCGACCGTCATCTCCTTGCCGTGCGCCGCGCGGTAGCTCTTGGTCCAGGCCAGCTTCCTGGGGTTCCTCTTCATCTTGAAGTTCTTGTGGCACTTCGACCGGCAAAAGCGGAACATCTTGGCATCTAAAATTTCCACAATGTCAGTGATCATTCAAAAGAGAAAATAGAAATCTAGACCGATGTTGTCGGCACAAGAGGTACGGTCGGTGGCCTCGCCCGTTCCGGTGCATCATCTATGCCTTCGGGGCGCTGTGAGGTTTGAACACTCGAAAATTTGCCCAGGAGCATGGTGTTGTGCGCGCTCATTCACTGGTGCTTTGGTGTTGACACAACCGTGCTCCTTGGACTAGAATAACAACCGTGTGGTATCGGCAGCAGAGACCTGTGGGCGCTCTCCCAAAAAGCTCTTTTTCCATCAGATGCGGCTTGGAATCCTCCAGCAAACCAGATGCCATGCTCTTCTGGGTCCTGACATGGCTGGCTCTTCCGACTCAGAAAGTCTTGATAGCACTCAAAGTGACAGACAAGCACGATGTCGGGCTTGAGGCCTTCGGTATCTTTGCTCAGAGGAATTGGGAGGGCAAGTTCCGCGAGTGATCGCCTAGTTTCGGTATTCGTCTTGTGCCATCCTCTTATGCCGATGTATCTTTTCTTGAAAGTAAAAAAAAGTAAACGTACCGTTGCGCACGAAGCTGATACCCTTGCTAGGGTAGCAGGGGCCTGTATGAAATGTAAGTCACTTGCTTTCTTCCGCACTCTAGCCATAGCTTTGTGCCAGCGACCAGCCCCGGCGGGAAGCGCAAAGACGGATCGGCAGAAAGATATGCGGGGAGCGAGGGTGGGGTACAACGTACGAGAGCAGAAAGAGCAACTGCTATCCAGTCAGTGGCTTGCGCGTGGAAATTTGCAAGAGGGGACGTACGTTTCAATCCTCATGGTGCCGTTTGATCTACGATTTCAAGGCTCGAGGTGTCTGCTGCCGTTGGGCAGGTGTTCGGGCGCGCTTTCGGGTAGCGCAAGGCAGCACGGGTCTGCTGCTGCTCGGGGGAGGGTAGTATCGAGGCCGTATGGGTATCCGGGGCGAGCGAGGGGCGGGGAAGCGCAAGTCGGCGGGCGGTGGTGCAAGATGCGACGGCAGGAAGATTCCCAACGCCTCTGCAAATGCCAAGACAAAATTTTCGCACGGGCCACCTCGGTCATCTTTGCCGCTCTCCTCCGGCGCCTTCGTCCGCAACCTTCGACGCCTTCTTCGACGCTGCGACATCGCTGCTTCCAGCCCTCTGATCACTTCCAGACTTCAAAATGGCCTCTGCGCTTGCGATTGGTTTCGGCGTGGCTGCCGCCGCCTTCTTCGTTCGTGGATCCCTGCTGCGACCCGCCGCGACAAGCTCTTCGAGCAGAGACTAACGTTTCGCAGGGTAGGGCTGGTCTTGTCGCTCTCCGCAGAGCCCGTGGCGGGACGAACGCGCTGGGTCGCGCGTTTTACAAGGGTGGATTCGAACCTAAGATGAACAGGAGGGAGGCTGCTCTCATCCTCGAGCTTCCGTAAATGCTTCCTCATGCCAACACATGACGTCGGACTAACGGCCGCTGCAGTGAGAGAGGCTTGTCAAAGGAGCTCATCCGCAAGAAGCACAGGCAGCTCATGCTGCTGAACCACCCTGACCGTGGCGGAAGCCCGTACCTCGCCACCAAGGTCAACGAGGCGAAAGAGTTTCTGGAGACCAACCGCACATGAGAGCGGTTCAAACAAGCGGGATGTGTATGATATTCAGGTGCGGAGACACAAAAGGGTCACAGCGCGGCGTTTGGGAGGCTTCGTGTGCATCTTTGGCGTTATGGGATCACCACTCGATGTTGCGTTGGTTGCGGGGAGACATGATGACTGCCACCGTACGCAATCGTGATATGCTACGGAAATAGCCGCCGAGGCAAATGTATATGCGTGAGGCCTCTTTTTCTTGGGAATGGAAATACGACCTGATCATGCTTTCTTTTTCCTGACCAGCTGCTCTCCTACTTCATCTTCGTTTGTTCCTTCTCGCTTTCCTTGCGATTGCAACTAATGAAACCAACTCTTTGGTGGTGCAGTGTTTTCTTTGTTCTTTCAGTCCTGCCGCTTCCCGTGGGATTCAGGTAGCAGGCACGTTGTACTCAGTTCAGTGTTTGCCCACCTTCAGCTGTTTCTTCGCTCCAGATCAGTCCGCAACAACTCCGTCAGTCCGCCCCTCCCTCGCGCTGTACGCATCCAACGTACAGCGGTGTTATCAAAGAACTCAATGTCGATGTTGAATTCCTCCCTTCCCGCTCGACGTGCAAACTGGACGTGGTTCCTGGCATCGTAACGGCCATCCTTACTGCGATCCTATTCAATCTCTCAGCCTTGGAATATCTCCATATCGGATATTTCGAAGACCGCTTGTACAAAGGGTTTGCGATGGACTACACATTCCAGCCGCCTCCAAGTACAGGATTCAACAAAGTCCTTTCTGCCACAAGCACGAAGGAACTCGAACACTTCTCCATTGATAATGGGGCCACTTATCACCCACTCTTGGGATTCATGCCTTATGCGGTTACCAGCTCTTTCAGGATATGTTTTCAAGCAATGCGCTCCATCAAACTGGACTTAGGACACGCTTCTGACGGAAATTTGGATGAACTTGGTTTTCTGAAGCGTGTCAGCCTCATGCTCTCCTGGCCGGATATGCTCGAATCTCTCGACCTTCGGCCAGTCAGCTCGCGAAATCAAAGCTATGAATACCTGGGGCCTCCGCAGACATCTCACAAGCTGCAACCTTGCTGCTGAGTTTAGGTGTACTGCAGACGACCTTGTCTACTTCATGAAGAGATATATGAGCGCCTGTCGCTTCATTTCAATTCGGCAATGCATATGTGGGGCAGGGAAGCTGGCGCGATGTGTTCCTGCTCGATACTAGAGGCCAATAATGCGGTGGGAGAGCTGCATTTGTCAGACTGCTGGTCCTGTCCGGCCCCCGGCGTCGGAGACTGCCCTACTACCACTACTAGATGCGAGTGGATCGACAGAAGAGGTCTCAGATCTACTATGGGACTACACATCGTTTGTCTTCACACATGATCAAGGCAACGGTCAGAGAAAACCCGCGTCCAAAGCGTCAAAGATTTGAGTACCAGCGTCGAAACCAAGGCCTGTTTTCTTACTCACTTGGAGAGAATTTCGGGCACGTACCTCGGACTTGTTTCCAGGCAGGAAGACAGTTCTACTGAAGTTGGTGTTGCAGTTTTACAAGGGAATGTGGTGGAAATCGAGTATCCGTAGAAGCATACAAAGATATCAAGAAGTAAAATGGATTCGAATTTGAATCAATAATGCTACGAGCAGCCACAATCGACCCTTCCGTGATTCTGAAAGTCGTGAACCGCGCCAGTGACTATGTCTTCCACCTTCTCCTGCCCCAAACCCAAGAGGTCGTTGGCGCTCTTGGTCCTGAACGACTCCACAGCGCCCAGAGAAGTATCGTACAGCACGCTCCTCTCCATCAGAGCGATGCCGGCGTCCGGGAAGCCCCTCTGCAAGCATCTCTCGGCCTCCTTGACGCACACCTCCACCTCCACCTTACCAACGCTCCACTCCTTCCCGGTAGCCTTCTGCAAGCACGCGACGACTTCTTCGGCGGTAGTGACGCAACCCGCAGCGTAAAGATAACAATTCCGAACCGACTCCCAGCGCTCGACGACGCGCGCGACCGAACGCCCGACCCAACCCAAAGAAGAAACCGCAAAAGACGCCTGCCGATCCTCCGAACCCGACCCGTACACCGTGGCGCTCTGCCACTTGATATCGAACCCCAAATCGTCCAGCCTTTCCCCCAACAGCGTCCCCGCCGCGACCGCGACCCACGAAAACGGGTCGTGGAAACCTCCACTCGTCTGCACGTCCACCTCATCCCCACCACCATGATCGTGCGCGCAACAACCGTTCGCAGCGCACCCGTTGGGGCCGGAAGAGCCATTCGCGATGGGTTCCGGCTCGCTCCCCTCGCTCTCCATCGCCCGCAGGAAGCCGACGAGACGCGCGCGCTCCGCGTGCGGCGGCAGCCGCGCCGCCACGCCGGCGCTCAGCGAGTCGGCGCCGAACTCGGCGGGCACGAAGCGCGGCACGCGCGCCTGCACGGCGGCGTTGACGAGGCGCGTCTGGTCGGCGTAGTTGCCGCCGCCGGCGGTGCTGATGACGAGGTCCTGGCCGGCGAGGGCGGAGCGGAGGCTGGAGGCCGAGGAGAGGTCGGCGGTTAGGCGGCTCACGTGATCGTGATCGTGAGAGTGGGAGTGGTCGTTGGTTGATGTGGTGGATGGCGGGGGTTGTGTTGGCGAGGAAGTTAGGAGGGTGAGCTGGCGCGGGGGGTCGAGCTCGCCGAGGGCGTGGAGGATGGACTGGGCGAGGTTTGTGTCCTGTTTGGGCAATTTGGTTAGCGGTGGTGTGCTTAGGGTAGGGAAAATCGAAAAACTTACTCCGACGACGGTGATGTTGCGGATGGCGAGCCCAGGGTGGGAGCCGTCAGGGTGAACCATTGCGAGAGGCCGTTTTCGCGGAGCTGCTGGTCGCGGCGGCGCTGGATCTGGAGGTAGGCGTACATGATGGTGGCGGGGAATTTATATGCAGCGGATGAATGGAAGCTACGAGTGGGGTTGAGCTGGTGCTATGTCGAATGTGATTGTGGCTACTGTCTGATAATGGCCGGCGCCTTTGTGGACCAGGCCGGCGGCTTTTATAGCGGACATTGTGGCATTTGGCAGTGAGGCTGATGCGGCTCAAGCTGGGAGTATTTTTGGCGTGAGACAGGAGGGAGGTTTCGGAGCGGCAGTAGTCGTGGCCGGTCGCGAGACTCGCGCGTGAGATGTCGGGAACAATCGGGCGCCCGCCCCATCTTTCATCAACCGCGTGCGACTCTCCTGGCCACCCGCGTCCCCCCCACGCTCTCTCTAGCCACCCAGCTGCGTCTCTGATACTTGTCCGACGCGGCCTTGTCCGACGCGGCCTTGGACGCCTGCGACGCCGATGGTGAGACGCGGACAAGCAGCGGTGTCGAGCTGATGCGTGGCAGTGACACCTCGCCCAGCGCTGCGTCCCGTCGGCGCAATGCAAGGGCGAAATTGCGCTTGCATGCTCGAGCCCACGACTTCTAGAAGCCGGTTTCAATTCCTTCAATGCGTCGGGTCATGCCATGGAGCACAAAGCGCAACGGGGCCCCCAGATGCCCCCGCGGCCGGCCGCTGCCAGACTCTGGACGCGGAGTGGTGGCAATAATTCGGTGGAAGCTTGAGGCTGGCGAAGGCCCGTTTCGAAGTGGATTTCGGACGTAAGTGTTTGCCTTTTTTCGCTCTTGGTTTCTTCTGTCTCTTGCCGTTTTTGCTTCTGGCTCGGAGAAAGTCGGCTCCCTATCGTTTCGGAGCATTGCCACTGCTTCGTGTCGGGAGAAAATTGTATCCTTGGAGAGATGCCGCGTCGACAAGTTGACATCCATGATCGTCCTCTGATACTGCGCCACAAGCCCAGTGGCTGCTCAGCCGGCCCGTGGTGGATCTGGATCGGCAGCCGACTGCAGTGGCATCCGACACCGGTATCCATACGGGGCACTCGAACGCTGCAATCAAGACTGTTGAATGGACTGAAGCCTTGCCGTGGTACTCTTCTCTACTTTACCGCCGTCATTGTCAGTTTTCGGCTTGTCTTTCTTCTATTCTTCCCTGTATTCTTGCATCCACTATGGTATTGGGCTGCGTCGTAGGTGAGCTCGGCCTGTGGATCCTCATCACCGGCATCGCTGTCCTTGCTCCTCGTTCATTCGCATTCATCTCTAGTGGTGTCCTCGTGGACCGAAAGCGGCTTTGGCACTCTTACTGTGGTTCATCTTGCCAATATACGCCACCTACTGGTTCTGTCATCCTTGGGTTGCAGTCGACGCCGCTTTGACAGAAATTGAGTCTCGACCGCAGCTGCCTCCTCCATACTCCTCATTCTGACCACCATATGAACCTCGGTACTTGGGCCGTGCGACGGGCAGGGTGCGTCTTGGTGAAAGAGGGCTGGCTAGGGGATTCCTAAAGGTTGTCTCGGCCGCGGTGACCCGCTCGTCGGTGCTCAGTGTGGAAGGCGACAAGAGTGAAGCGATTGTAAGCACGAATGGTGCGATGCCACCGGCTCATTTACACGACAGAGCTCAAGACGAGCCCGCACGCCAAGAGCAGGATCTCAACAGCTCGTCCAAGGATGCCTGCAGGGAGCTGCATCATGCGCCTCTCAACAACCGGGCTTGGTTACTTTTTGGTCGACACTCTGCTGGTGTGTAGCTAAAACAAACTGACCGATCTAGGTGACATGTTTCAAACAAACACTCGGCTGTGCTCTGCGCGTCGCTCGCAGTAGGTCGATGCTTGGGCTTTCCCGTGGGCGCACTGCAGCGACGGCACCAGGCGTGCAGCCGGCAGTGGATGCAGTGAACTGTTCTCCTCGAGCTCGGTGGCTCACGACAAGCCTTGTAGCTCGCCATCGCGCTGAGCCAGAAGCGGGGAGTGCATGCGTGCCAACCCCCGTACAGCTTATCTGAGTCTCCACCCACCCATCTAACCAAGCAGTAGCGGGTTAAAGTGCATTTATACGGATATACCAAGGCCTTGTCGCACTGCGTCGCCACCAACGGCAGGCGTTTGCCATGGCGCCGCCACCGAAGCCAAGACGCGCCAAGCTCCCGCGAGCCTCTCCGCCTTCCTCTTTCCGCTCCGGTGCATCTGCCTCCCCTCTTGACCAAGACCGCCCATGTGCAACCGCCCTGTATGCCCTGGCGCTCTCCCGCCTGTAGCCGCACGCAATACGACCCTGTCGTCCAATCGACGTCTGCCAAAACCCTATCTCCCCGCGGTCGACATGCAAGGATCGTGGGAGGAAGAGACTGTCCCACCTTAGGCCGAATAAGGCAGGCGAAGGCCGTGTACTTGGGCGGCATCCGAAAACGCGGGCTCTGTGGAAGTTTCAGCGTGGGCGAGCCGGCATGTATATAAGGCTGCCTGGGAATACTCCCTCAAACTTGCTCACCAGCAGTCTGCTTTCCTCCAAGTGTGCTTCCACATCATGCAGCTCCTCAGCACTATCGGCTTGGCCGCCCTGGCCGGCGTTGCCTCCTCCAAGGAAATGGTCCAGGATGCCGTCAAGGCCGCAGAGCTGTATGACTCTGGTGTCATTCACCAGCGCATCATGAACAACAAGCACGTACGTTTCCCGGCCACTCTCCATGCACGGCACTTGAGCTGACGGCCATCATAGTCTTGGTGGGATCAGCAGAGAGCTGCCGGCGCCTTCGAGTCTTCTCAGTATCCTGAACTCTCGAACGTCCCTTGCGTGGACGGCGTTGCTGTTGGCATTGAAGGCGATGCCAATAACACCTTCCGCTGCAACAACCTGGACCTCGTCCACTTCCTGAGCCACGCCGACCTTGGCAGCGAGCTTGGCGAGGGTTCCTCCTCGTGGGGCTGGACTTCGGAAGATGGCCGTGAATTCATCGCCATTGGCCAGAGTGACGGTGCTGCTTTTGCCGAGATCTCGTCCGAGGGCAAGCTCATCTACCTTGGCCGTCTGCCTCAGTACTCGGTTCCTGCCATCTGGCGCGAGATCCGTGCCTACAAGAACTACATTGTCATCGGCTCCGAGGCTGTGGGTCACAACATCCAGATCTTTGATATGACCAAGGTTAGTCTTGCCGCACCTGCATGTCATCTCATGCCGGCAATTACTGACGAATCGCCTTAGCTCCTGGACGTTGATCCCGCCAACCCGGTCACCTTCTCCAACGAGGATGATCTCACCGGCCTCTTCACCGGCCTTCCCGTTGGTCGCACCCACAACGTCGTCATCAACGAGGAGACCAACTGGGCCTACGCCGTCGGCGCTGCTCCGAGGACCAACACGACCTGTGCTGCCGGTCTCATCTTCATTGACCTCACCGACCCCTCCAACCCCGTTAGTCCCGGCTGCGATCCCCAGGACGGCTACGTCCATGACGCCCAGTGCGTCATCTACCACGGCCCGGACACGCAGTACGAGGGCCGCGAGATCTGCTACGGCTACAATGAGGACACGCTCACCATCTACGACGTGACGGACAAGCCCAACTCGACCGTCATCTCGCGCACCTCGTACCAGGGCGCGTCGTACACGCACCAGGGGTGGCTGCTCGACAAGACGTGGCAGGAGTTCCTCATCCTCGACGACGAGTACGACGAGTACGACAAGGTGGAGCCGGCCGCCGACGGCTACTTCGTCACGTACATCTGGAACATCTCGTCGCTCGCGGCGCCCCAGCAGACGGGCATCTACAAGAGCGAGCACTACGGAATCGACCACAACCAGTATATCGTCGACGGCAAGGCCTACCAGTCCAACTACGGCAGCGGCTTCCACATCATCGACGTCAGCTCCATTCCCGACGACCCGACCGGCGCCGGCGTCAAGGAGGTCGCCTTCTTCGACATCTACCCCGAGGACGACGCGCTGCCCAACGGCGGCATCATCGAGTTCGTCGGTAGCTGGAGCAGCTACGCTTACTTCAAGAGCGGCTACTACTTCGTCAACACCATCGAGCGCGGCGCCTTCGTGCTGAAGGACTCGGCTGCGTAGAAATGTATGGCGAGCTGAAAGTCTTCGCCGACTCTGGAAGGATGTTTCAGACGGAAGACGGAAGGAGTTTTTTGGAGAAAAAATCTTGGATAGACATGGGCTGAATTATTATGTTCAGTTCTCGCCGGTTGCGTTGTGCACGGCTAATGATATGATATCCCCCCTCTTCCATGCAATTCGTGCTCTCTTGTGAAGACGTGGAAAAGGTGACATTGGGTGAGAATTAGAAGCCAAGTTCTCACTCAAGGGTCTTGACGTCTTGTAGTTTAATTTTTTAGGCCTGCCACGACAACGCCTCGTTAGCCACGTTCGACTTTCCTCGTCCAATTTACGCCGATGGATCGAGAACGGTTAGTCCTTTCTCTCCTGGAGAGATAACGACGCGGTTGGAAGTTGTACCAGCGGGACTGATGAAACGGGACATGAAATCAATAGATAAAGCAAGCCCAAGAAGCCACGACGCCATACCTCACTCAGTCTCAATGGTGGCAAAGATCCCGGACGAAAATGAAGATGGAGAGAAAAAGAGCAAGCAAGACAAAGTTTTACAGCCACGTTGAGAAAAAAAAAAAAAAAAAAAAGGCAAGTCATTCGATGTATTACTCTCAACGACGTCTTCTGAAAGGTGAGCCGATAGAGGCAAGTTCGATGCCACTGTACGGCCCGACTGCGGGAAACGGAGATTACCATCGACCATCTTTTTGTGCCGCAAAAGCAATCACCTTGCTCTAAAAAGGGGGTAAAAATCGACGTGGCTAAGCCCTCGCTGCCAAGCCATGTCGACCGCCGCCAAGAAAGACCGTCCCGCCGAAGAGCGTGACAGCCGTCGGACGTGCATGTGTCTTCGCCCCCCGGGACGAGGAAAGAAAAGGGAGGCGGTGAGCAGTGGGGATGCGACGGAGGAAAGGCTGTGAACTACTGCTGTTGTCTGCCACTGTTGGGGAGGACCGAAGATTGGTCCGGTCGTGCCGTAAGTCCCAAGCTGCTGTGTGCCAGCACAGAGTCGACGCCCAGACACAGACAGCCAGCCGCGGGGAGGGACCGATCGTCTGCGGGGAGAGTCTTTACTTACGTATTCCATATCTCTTAATCGGTTAGCAGAAAAGCTCTCTCCCTTCCTTAATTCTTCTTCCCCTGCACTACGTTCAATGATGTTTGAGGTGTGCGAGAAAAACGCACGTGCGAAGGCAGTCAGCGAGAGATTGCGATGGTTGTCGGTTGGAGATCGAGGAGACCGGGAGGGGCTCGGAGAGAGATTTAGACTCATTTCGAGCGCCCGATAGACGAAGGGTTGGTTCCCTGCCAAGATGCGCGCGACCCGGCCCGAGCCAGAAGAGAGATAGAGTTTCGCGACGTGGCTGACCTGTTTTAAAGCCACACGGGAATCTTGATCCAGATATTTGGTAGCTTGTATACTACGCATCCCCTCTTTACCAGTTGCTGAGGAAGGACGAGACTCGCGGAAGCCCCAGCATTTACCCTCGCCGAAGGGAAGCGGGGGAGCCCAACCCAGCGAAGCCGGATGAACGCTGGATCGGGGAAAAGAAGAAAGTGATGAACACTCGGAGATCGGCATACCGAAAGGGTGGCCCTTTGGCGGCCCCGGCGCCCGGGCAATAGCGTGGGTTGCTAGGCTAGCGTAATCAATGCTGAACACCCCAGTCACTTTCCCTCGTTAGCTGGTGCTTATCGGCGCAACGACCAGATGGCGGGCCTACCCTCTGGACCTTGACGGAGCAACAGAGCTGTGCTTCCCTCGCCGAACTGTGACCATGATCGCCAGGAATCAAATTCCCGCTCGAATGCCGGCACCAATTGACGAGAAGTCGAAGGGACAAGGGAAGGAAAGCCTAGCTATTGTAGGGTTCTCATGCTTGGCATGCAGTCCCGCTCTGCTACTTCGAGTAGTGCTCATCCAGTCCCACATGCTTGGCGTCAGGCGGAAGTGCACCCTAGCGGTGTTTGTGGAGCTTCATCAGCTGAGGCAGGGTGATTCCTGTGTTCAAACAAAGAGGCGGTGGCGCTTCAATTGCCGACTCGAACTGTATGGGGTTCCATTATAGGTGCTAGAAATGGCGCAAACTGACTTTGCAGGTGACAATGTGGAGAACCCCGCCTCCGGTCTCGATTGTTGCGTGGTTGTTTGGTGGGCATTTCCGACGAAATTGATGGCGAACCCACCTTGTTTCGTTCCTGCAGAGGTTGGACTGTGGGGGAGACAGAAGATAAGGACAGGGGGGTTGGTTCGGAGAATACTTAAGTCCAAGACTTTCCATGGACATGGAAGATGTACCCACCAGTCCACAGCTGTCTGCTGTTTTCTTGCTCAGATACTCTTTTTTTTTCGGTACCTAGGCAGGCCCGACCTTGTTAAGGCTTTGATATCGTCATCCATCATGCGTTTCACCCCACTCCTCGCGCTTCTGCCTTTGGTAACAGCAGCACCGCTGCTTGAACCGAGGGAAACTGCTGAAGTCATTCCTGGGAAATACATCGTCGTCATGAAGGAAGAAGCTGAAGAAACAGCATTTTCACATGTACTTCACATGTTCGACGATAAGGTAGACCATGTCTACAGCATGGGTACATTCAGGGGCGCAGCTGGGAGCTTGAGTGATGCGCTGTTGAAAACGGTGCAAAACCTGCAATCAGTAAGTATTTCCTCCGAGTTGTATTCCTCTTTAGCTGGCATCAGCCGTAGGGGGTGAGCCAAGGCCCCAGGTATGCAGCTGAAACGGACTACACATACTTGTTCCAAACACGAACCTTAGCTCGTGAGATGTTGCGTAACAGAGGTGCCGTATAGCTTACCACATACTCCAGGTTTCGTACATCGAGCGCAACACCAAGGTTCACACTGCCGCCACCACCCAATACAACGCGACTTGGGGCCTCGGGAGGATTTCACACCGTCAGAAGGGCTCCACCGATTACGTTTATGACGGATCTGCTGGAGACGGCACCTGTTCTTTCATCATCGACACGGGCATCTACACCGACCACCCGGAGTTCGAGGGCCGTGCAACCTTCCTTGAGGACTTTTCTGGGGAAAACAAGAAGGTCGACGGTAACGGACACGGCACGCATGTCGCGGGTACGGTCGGCAGCAAGACGTACGGCGTGGCAAAGAAGACGTCTCTCTTCGCCGTCAAGGTGCTCGGTGCAGATGGTTCAGGCGACAGCTCTGGCGTCCTCAAGGGAATTGAGTTCGCCGCAATGAACGCTACTGCGAGGAAAAAGGCAGGCCAATGCACCAAGGGATCTGTGGCAAACATGAGCCTCGGCGGTATCTACAACAAGGCGCAAAAGGATGCAGTCAAGGCTGCGATCAAGACGGGGCTGTTCATGGCTGTCGCAGCGGGTAACGACGGATTGCCCACGCTCTTCTTCAGTCCGGCAAACGAGGAGACGGCCTGCACCGTTGGTGCTACGGACAAGAACGACCAGTTGGCGTCCTTCAGCAACTGGGGCTCGCTGGTTGACATTCTGGCACCGGGGGTGGACATTGTGTCGACGTGGAACGACGGAAAAACGGTAAGCTGACATTCCGTCAGTTTCGGCCTGGCTGTCAACTGACATGACGCAGAATTCGATCTCCGGTACCTCCATGGCCACGCCTCACATCACCGGTCTTGGAGCGTATCTGCTGGGTCTTGAGCAGCGTCGCGACCCGCAGGCGCTGTGCGCACGCATTCAGGACCTGTCTTCAAAGAAGAAGGTTACGAATATAAAGCCGCTGACGAAGAACTACCTCGCATTTAACGGCATTAGTTCTTAGTGGCGGGCCGATGTATGCCGGAAAGCTGCAATCAGCAACGAGACTGCTTGCTCAATGGAAAAGTGTGAGACTGAAGGACAAGTGTGCTTGTCACCCGGATGCGTGTTGGCGGGAGCAAAAGCAACGGTCGGCTAGAGGCTCGTATTCGCGGGTGCTTAATGGAAAACAAGAGTGGATGCCAGGAGCATAGGGACTCTGGGCAATTGTGGTTCTTTTCTTCCCCTAATTCCGGAAGCGTCCCCTATCGAGGAGATGACGACCGGCGGGTGCGCCGTGGTTGCTGGATGGGGCGTTGATTTACGGCGAGTAGCACATGTTGTAATGACGATGACGATGCGGAACGTGCCAAGCGGCAGTGCATGACGGCGAGGTGAGAACTCGGAGTGGGCGCGGTGTTGAGTTTACGCGAGCGGAGAGATTGCGTTGAATCAGAAACGCATATTTTCCAGAAGCCAGGAGGGCGGGTCGGCGGATCTGTTCGCATGCTGAAACCAAAGGGCTGCTTATCTGCACGCCTGAGGCCTGTCGCCGACGTCGAACACGATGACAGGCGCCGTGTCGCTCAGCTGACGGCAGCAAGGGCGACGCGCGAGGCTGTGGACAAGGCGAGCTGGCATGGGACCCCGCGTTGGCGTTTCGTGTTTCCGCCGCCAAAAGGGCGCCGCGGACGCCAATTTGACGGCGGGCCACTCCTTTTCGCGCAGCCGGCGCCCGTTGCGACCCTTTTGCGAAGATCCGTCGCCCGAAGTAGCCGTCGCGACGTGGCGCTTGTGTTTGATCGTCGCTGGCACGTGTTTCTGTGTGCTGCGCAGGCTCCCTCCAGGGTGACCGCGTCGACGTCATCACCCGCCGGCGGGTCGCCAGGGCTGACGGCGGGGCGGGATGCTGCCGGGCGCGCGGCTTGCGCGTCGGATGACGGCCTGCAGGCCAGCGGCTGAGTCTGAGTTGACGAGCGGCGGAAGCGGGCGCAAGAACAGGGAACGGAACGCGCAGTGAGGATGCGGCCATTTCGGCGGCGGCGGCTGCGGCTGCGGGGCACTGGGCCAGCGCTATGTGCTCGCGCGCAACCCTCTGGCTGCCAGCGCATGTGCCAGTGCTCTCTCATTTCACGCGGCTCCGGGCGCCGCTGACTCGCTGCAAACATGCTGCCGGGTGTGGTGTTGGGAGTACCGTACCATCAGCGCCGGATCCCTGCTCGCTAGGTCAGAGGTGATGTGCGCGCACCACACCCAGCTCGCCGTCCTCCTACCGAGTCGCGGTGCCACTTAGTTACCGCCGTACGAGCTTCTCATTCGCAAGAGGCTAGGGAGACGACGCTGCTGCCGATCCGCGCCCCGGTCCTGTCCCGCCCCCTCTGCCATAAGAATGCGCCTCCCAGGTGCCTCCCGCGGCTCCCCCGGCACGTTGCCGCCGCTGCTGCTGCTGCTAATACTCCACCTGTGAGCGTGTCTTGAAGTTGACCAAACAGCAACCGCGTCCCGCCCGCCTCCACAGCCTTTCCTAATCCTAAATTCCATGGGTCCGCGGACCTAGCCTTTCCCTTCGAGCGTTGGATCTTTTCTCGGCCACGGCCACAGCCACAGCCAGTTGATATGCTGTCATCAGCTTCGCGGCCCCGACCGCCGCTTTTCATTGCCGTCGCCGCCTCGCTTCTTCTCCTATTCCTCTCGTGGTCGCACCTGGGCCTTGCTCATCAGGATGCGATGAACGCCGATTTCGTCCCCGAGACGGTGCAGCTGGACCAAAATTTCGGAAAGCCCGCGGTGCCCGCCCACCCCGAGGGCCTCACCGAGCAACCGCAAAATCCGGAGATGGGGAAACTACCTTGCGCCAGCCTGCCCGGAGCCGAGGACGTCTTCGTGGTCATGAAGACGAGCGCCACGGAGGTGCACGAACAACTGCCGACCCATCTAGAAACAACTTTCCGCTGCATTCCAAACTTTGCCGTCTTTTCGGACTACGAAGAGGAGGTCCAGGGCCAGAAGGTGCATGACCTTCTCGACGAGGTGAACGAGGATCTCAGGCAAACGCATCCAGACTTCAGCCTGTACAGGCAGCTGCACGAGTACAAGAGCAAGGGCAAGGACATCGCAGAGCTCGCTGACGCTGTGCAGCAGCAGGCTCTGAAGCTGGACAAGTGGAAGTTCCTGCCTCTTATGGAGAAGGCCCTGAAGGCCCAGCCAGAAGCCAAATTCTACTTTTTCATGGAAGCCGACACTTATGTCATCTGGTCGAACCTCCTCAAATGGCTTTCGTTCTTTGAACCCGAGAAGCCGCTCTATGTTGGTGGCCAAAACTGGATGCTGGACAAACAGTTTGCCTCGGGTGGCTCGGGTATCATTCTGTCGAAGATCTCCCTGGAGCGGGTTGTGGCGCAACGTAAAAACAACCTCGAGACCTTTGACAAGCTGACTGCAGCGGACTACGCCGGAGACGTGGTGTTGTCGAGGGTCATGGAGACGGTCGCGGTGCCGCTGACGGGCGCCTTCCCCATCATCCAGGGAGAGAACCCGTACACGCTGGACTACACCAAGAACCATTGGTGCTACCCCGTGGTTTCTTACCACCATATGAAGCCCGAGTGGACAAAGGCCATGTGGGATTTCGAGCAGAGCTGGATGAGCCAGGGTGTAAGTTCACCGCCCCTTTCCCCGTCTCCACCGCCGACACGCAAGCACGCACTGCAGGAAGGAGAACTCCGGGCCCAGCGAAAATTTTAGGAGTACCCGCTAACGTTTAAGCTTGCTGCACAGGCCGACCGCCCGACGCTCCGTCACCGCGACGTCTTTGCGCATGTGGTAGCCCCGCAGATCTCCGGCGAGAAGGACAACTGGGACAACCTGTCGGACGACTACGAAGAGACGCCGCAGGAATACTCGCTGCAAGGGTGCCGCGAGGCATGTGCACAGCGCGAAGACTGCGTGCAGTACCTGTTCTCGCCGGGCCGGTGTCAGACGGGCAAGGTGATACGTCTTGGCCAGGCCGGGTCGGAGAGGGACCCGGTCAACCTGGGCCAGGACACGACGAGCGGTTGGGTCGTCGACCGCATCAACTCCTTCATCCAGAGCGTCGAGCCGTGCCAGCAGGATCACTGGATCACCTCGCCCGCCCCTATGCAATAACCAAAGAGGAAGAAAAAAAAAGATGAAGAAAAGAGAAAAGAAAGGAAAAAGGTCCATTTACCGTTTTTTCTTCTTGATTGAAAAGCAACCGTTACGAGCATCATTTTTTTTTACTTGCATCTGATGTCAAGGAGTCGACATAGAGGGGAAAGAAGGAGTACACGGCGCATAACGCATAATCGCTCGATACCAAGCGGGTGGGAAATCATTTTCGTCTTTCCGTCGTTTTTTCGTATGCAACACGGTATATAGCCTTAGCAACAACCTTTTCCCACGCTGTATCAGACAGCGTTTGAGAATGATTTTCCTTCACATTCCGGGAGTTTCAAGTCGGATGATGTGATGTTACGAAGGGGGGCTTGCCATGCATGCAGACGTCATGCAGATCCGCTGGGCATGCCGCAGCCGGAAGGTTGGTCCCGGCCGGCTCGCTCCTAAGAATATAAACGTCTCCTCCGCATAATAATCGATCTGGGTGATGCTGCAGGCCGCTCGCTCGCTTGGGACGGGAAGATGTGTGGCGCCGAATCGGAGGAGCATCCGTGACGCCACATCGAGGGTCGTCGACTGGTTGATCTAGAGGGATCAATTTCCGTGGTTCGGAGGCAAGTAAGGTTAATCTCAAACGAGCGAATGCGCGAGACAGCAGCGACGGAGAGCCGTGGCCGTTTGAAAATTCGGCTGTCATGGCGTCGGGCGGGCCGTTGGTGTTTTGGATGGTCGCAAAGGCGTCTCGAGCGCAGCGGTGCTTCAACGTGGGCGTTTCGGCGACGGCGGGTTTCTCAGGTAGGCATGGTGGTTTGCTTGGTGGAGCAGAGCTGAGGCATGGGTTCGGATGGAATCGGCGTCTTTTCTACCTCCGCTTTCGGCCCCGCATGAATGCTCCAGCGACTCCTGCATGCTGCATGAGGGAGCAGGGCGCATGCGACATGGCGATGGGCAGCCGTCACACCTGCCATCGGCGATTCAGGCGTCCCGGGGCGGTTGCAATACCCCACAGCGTGGGTGGTGAGAGCGTGTGAAGATCCACCGCGCCTCACAATGTGCATCATCATCAAACCACCTCTGGAGGAGTGACAGTCTGTGCCGACACACTGTCCTACATCTTATTCACACGGTAGCAGCCGGGCGGGCAAAAAATAGAAGGCATGTTCCCCAGCCCTGGGTCCCTTATCGGCATCGCCGCGGCCTGGGCTGAAGTCGTTCTAGCGCAGTGCCACAGCCGCTGCCTGCAGGTTGGGCCAACCCTGCCCGCACCCACGCCCGCGAGCCCTACGCATATTGCCCTGCGTCGGCTTGGCGCGCTTATCTCGACGCATAGAGGGAGCATCTTAATGCGTCACTTTGCTGGGGACGCCGTCGCTGTCACCGGTGCGTCTGCCCTTTGCGGCGTGTCTGCTGTTCACCGCATCCGAAGGCGATAGTGGGAAGAAAGGGAAGAGCAGCAGACGGACCAAGCCCCTGCAATCGCTAGCAGCATCCTGACTTGGCCGGCGCCCGAGCTCCGTCGTGCGCGCGCTCGACCACACGCTACTCCGCTCCGCCTGCTGCTGCCCTCAGCCACGACCCGCTTCTCGAAAAAGACCATAGATAAAAAAAATCCGACGTCCGAGTCGTGGGCCTCGGTTGCCACACCTCGTGATAATTGACAGGAGCCGCCAAGGGTCTTAGGGCCAATTATTCTGAAAACGAGGCAATACGCGCGATTGACTGATGGCACAACGAAGCATTCCCGCTTTCGCTCACCGAGTCGCGATTGCCGAGCGAAAAGAGGAAACGGCAAAGGATGGACAAGGCCTCTCGTTGCCGGGGCGCGCTGCCCCTGATTGACGCTTCGCGTGCAGGGCAGAGGAATGGGCTCCAGAGAAGCGCGGACGGAACGGCGCAAGGCGCGGTGGTGCGCATTGTGGGCAGTGCAGAAGGAGACCGCGGAGCGCGAGGTGATGAAGATTGGCACCACCCGAGCCGCCCCTACGTCCTTCGTTTGGTTTGCGATCGGCAAGGTCCGCGGTGGGCGGTGGCATTTGATGACCACCGGCCAATTTCTCCTGACGACCGAGCCGATCGTGACGTTTGGTTCGCCCATCAGCGCGCCCTGAACCCTCGAGATTGGCGACGATGCGACCTTGGTGGTGAGGGCGGACAGCGGTCGCTGGAAAGGCTGCGCGTGCGAGCGAGCGAGCGATACGAATCCATACATAGATCGCGGGTGCGCGGATCTCGTAAGGCTGCAGGCCGGTGTGGAGAGTGCTAGGCCCGGGCTAGGGGAGCGGGAAAAAAAAGGGGAGGCCTCGAGGACGCCAGCGATACTAGGAACAGCGAGGGCGGCAGCCGGCCTCAAAAACGCCTCTCCCGGCTGACTGCAGATGCAGGACCCTGCCCTGGACGGCGACGGCAGATCATCAGGCACAAAGGCGCGCGACTGGCTAGTCCTCCCCGTGATATTCTGCGCTGTTGCCGCGTTGGTGTGCCTGGGGTGGGAGGCCGTTTGTTCGGCCTTTCAGTCGAGCTGCCCGCTCCGCGTTACTTATCGATCGTGTTGGAGGAGCGCCGCCCGCCACACAGCACCAGAGCCAGCACCAGCACCAGCACCAACACCAGCACCAGCACCAGCACCACACCACGCCGCTGCGCACCGACCGAGTTAATTGATAGCTGCTAAGACTGCCCGGATGACCCCTCGTCGCGGCACCGCCAGAGCCACGAGCCCAGCCGCCGGCGCCGCCGCAGCGCCGCAGCTCAGGTGCTCGTGTCGCGCTCTGAGGCAGTCCTCAGACCCGGTGCGACTGCCTGCAACTGCCGGCGGCCGTAACCACTATTGTATCCACCGCGTCGCTCGGACGTGCACCGTGGTGGCGAGCCGGCAGCGAGCAGACCCTCAGTCTGCTGATGCGGAGGTCGGCGTGCCTGAGCGCGGGCTGCCCCCATCGCGCGCTCTGGCAATTTGCGGCTCTCCATCAGCTTGGCGCAAGACGGCAAAGCGTGAGCCGGTGGCAGCGTGCCGGCGTCACCCCCTGGCCCTGCCGCGCGCAGCGGCCGCGTACCCCCACTGCACGACGTGGACTCTCCTTTGATCCGCGCGTGCCCGACATTTTGACGACACGAATGCTCCACTCCGACTGGCTGCGTGCCTCGTACCAAGCATTGGGGCCCTGTGGTATCCGTCGCTTGGAGCCAGAAATGACCGCATTCGCTGATAACGTAGATCTCGGGGCGCCGGTCTGCGCTTGCCAGCTCGCGCCAGGGCAGCAAGCAGCCTACGTACTTGAGCCTGGCATGCCGCGTACCACGTCCGCCTGGTGTGTGAGGCCAACCCATCCAACTTGTCCACTCCCTGCTGCCACTCTCTCTCGCAGCCCGCTCAGTTCCGCGTCATTCGCTCGACTGTCTGGAACCTGACCAGGAGACTCCCTCTTTCACAGTCTCCCTTGCTTCTTGCTTCCCGCGCCGCTGTCCTAACGCTGTCGCCATCTCCTGAATCCTTGCCCAGCCCAAGCATTCGCTCTTCAGCAACAACGACCATGCCTTCTCAAGCTGCTTACGCCCGGGCTGCCATTGCCCTCTTCGCCGCGGCCGCCCCGCTTGCTTCAGCCCAGCTGACCTCGGACTGCAACCCTACCGAGAACAGTACGCCTTATCTGCGCTGATGCTGCCTTATCGTGACTTGCATGGACAATGTCCCGCTGACATGATTCGCAGCTACCTGCCCTCCCAATGTTGGCTTGGACCAGTACACATTCAGCAGTGACTTCACCACTGGCCAGAACGAGAGCTGGGAGGGTGCTGCTTACTCCGTCATCAACTACGGTGATGATGGTGTTGAGCTCACCGTTAACAAGGATACCGATGCTCCTACCATGCACACCGAGTTCTACACCTTCTTCGGCTACTTCGAGGTCGAGATGAAGGCTGCTCCGGGTACCGGTATTGTCAGCTCTATTGTGTTGGAGTCGGACGATCTTGATGAGGTTGATTGGGTAAGTCGTGGCCGCCACACCCCCTGGGACCCCCTGACCCCCCAAACTACCACCGCCATCACGACCACCACAACCACCCCAAAGACCACCGTTTCTCTATCCTTGTATAAACAATGCCATGCTCCTATCATGTACTAACGAGCTTCAAGGAAATCCTCGGTGGCAACAACACCTCCGTGCAATCCAACTACTTCGGCAAGGGCAACACCACCAGCTACGATCGTGGTGGTTTCCACGAAGTCGAGACGCCGGTTGACACCTTCCACAAGTACGCCTTCGAGTGGACGAATGCCAGCATGAAATGGATCATCGACGGCACCGTAGTCCGTACCCTCCTATACGAGGACGCTCTGGGTGGCAAGAACTACCCCCAGACTCCCGCCCGCCTCAGCTTAGGTATCTGGTCCGCTGGAACTAAAAAACAAAACTACTGGACCGTGAATTGGGCGGGCGGCTACACGGACTTCAGCAAGGCGCCTTTCACCATGTATGTCCGCAATGTCACGATCATCAACTACAACCCGGCCATGAACTACAACTGGACCGATACTACCGGCTCCTTCGATAGCATCGAGGCCATCAACAAGACTGTCTCCGTCAACTCCAGCTCCGTTGAAGACGCCGCTCAGGCCAGCGCCAGCGCCGCCGCCGGCCTTGGTGAGACTCACAGCGGCTCTGCATCAGCGTCCGGAGCAGCTGCCAGTGGCACCAGCTTCGCGCAGAACGGTAGCTCTGCCGCTACTTCGCTCATGGACGGTGCGTGGATGATCACCAGCACCATCAGCCTTGTCAGCTTTGCCATCGGTTTCTCCCTCCTCTAAGGGGATGAGTGATGGTTTGGCGGCAGTGCGAGCGAGATGATTGCGTAGACGATTTTTGAAACGGTTTGGAAATGAAAGGAAACCTCCCTGGGGTCCTTGAAGGGTCCCAACCTCCGGCCCAGAGCCGCGTAATGCTAGAGTTCATGTGTTGTTGATGGATGTCTTCTTTTTAACTGTTCTATACCTTTTCTTTTCAATCAGCTTTGCTGGTTTTTATGTTTATCCCGTTTCGGACACCTCTCCACCGGTCCGCCGGTTCTCACGCCCTCGCTTCACGTCCTTCGCGCCGTGCCAATTGACAGCGCCGCTGGGAATGTAAAAATTCTATCCACAATTCTCACAGTTGATAGTTTTAACTGCACCTCATGGCGTTA
Source organism: Diplodia sapinea (assembly GCA_023087385.1). NCBI lineage: Eukaryota > Fungi > Ascomycota > Dothideomycetes > Botryosphaeriales > Botryosphaeriaceae > Diplodia > Diplodia sapinea. The sequence continues at coordinate 92,031 of JAJMYO010000036.1, read as the reverse complement.
CTACGTATGTGTTAGACGATCTGGAAAGTCAGGTTTTCTCTTTTACGAATTTTCTGTATATAGTTTGTAGGCCTGAAGATGCCTTACTCGTAATAATATGGAAGAAGCCAAATACTCTTAATCATATCGCAAAAGGCCGCAATTACGTGTGCAGCCGAATCCTATGTCTGGATACAAATGTTCAGATTTAACGCTCACATTTGCGTCTGGATATTTGCTTCAACTGCCCACGGATGAATATTTAGAGTACACATTTACGTCCGGACATTTGCTTCCACTGCCGACATTTTGGGCTCAAAGTTTCTGCAACCCACCGTGATATCCTTTGGTTTTGAATATCAGAACTGCACTGACCGATCTGACGGAACCCTGAGCAGCCCTATCACACGCGACATCCCCGGATTATCGCAAATATCGACTTCAGGTCCAACGGCATTGCGGCACGAGTCGAACCTTAAATGATGCCTTTTGCCCCATGTCTCAATAGTTCCGATCTTTTTATTGACGCACCAACGATCGCTCATCTGCCGCATTCGGACTCGGATGTCTTACTTATCGGGCCGTGAGAGGCCCAAAAGAGAAGCGTGGTGGTTTGGTGGGCGGGTCGCTAGGAATTTTGTTGCCAGGCGGGCCGTCGATGGTGCAGGGATGGTGCCTGGGGCTAGGATCATTGGCCGCGGGAACAGGGTGGGGCCTTATGATTGCGAAGGGGCCCCACCTTCGTTACAGCTATACTACGTACGGCGAGCGAGCGGATTCGCTGGCCGCCAACATCAGGCAAGAATAACGCCCTCTGACGTGTGTGAGAATGAGACCAGGAATCAATTCAGATCATTGGTGGCCGGGTCCGGCAATGCGAGTGGAGTGAGGGAATTGCGAACATATACATATAGCGCGCATGTGAGTAAGGACGACGAGGCTGCTGTGTCAGCGGGCGCTAGTGGTGTGGATCGTTTTTATTACGGTAACACTGTGCCAATGCATTGAGCGCACGTGCTTGTCTCTTCCCCAGGCGTGGGCTCGGTCGCCTGCAATGCGATGCTGTCAATGCTCAAAGCCTTAAATGCACTGCTTCTGTCTCGCTGCGGAAAAACATTGATGGAGCAATCGGCAAGAGTTGGCTGCTCGATTCGGGGCCGAGACAGGATCCCAACGCACACGCTGCATTGCCAGCTGAAGTAATTGGCGCAGAATATCACCACCACGACCATTAGAGAAAAGTGCGCTCGTCTTGATCCTGCACATGATCCACCAACTACGTATCCTGCTTCCTCCATGCTCCATCTGCGTGACGATGACTCACTTGGCGCGCGAATTACGTCGTGCTTTCCGACGTAGTGGGGACCCACAGTTCAATCCTTGCCTTAGGGCACAACCAAGAGCTACCCCGCTATTACCCCTCCTCACCAGAGTATTTCAGCAGCCCGGTCTCCCAGCTTCGTCCCGTCTTCTTTCTCTCCACCACAGCGCACCCTCCGCATCCGCTCTTGTGTCTCGTTATCAATCACTCTCGAAAGCTTGAAAGCAATTTGCTCCGGTACGAAACAACGGAAATGCAAAGAGCAATGAAGTCTGTCGCTATGGACATGTCTACAGATCAAGGTAACTATAAAAGAGAACGCATGCCGGGTGTTCGACTGCTCCCCTCCTGTGGCTGGCAAATTCCACCGTCTCATCTTCTCAAGAGGAGATGACAAGGGGAAGGAGCCGCCACAGTAGAGGAGCAGTTGTTCTGAGAAATACCGGTGAACTTGATCTGGATAATACCAGCGAAAGAACATGCTTCTTTGACTCTCCTCCCCCTTTCCCGTGCATGGACAATTTATATTGACCAACGCAGTGCATACTTGATCTGTCATCCACAATGTCGACTGACAAGATCACGTTCCTGACCAACTGGTAGGAACGATCTAACCCACAGGTGCCGGAAGAAACTTGCTGACTGTGACCGCAGGCACGCTACGCCGTACCACGCTCCCCTTTACCTCGCCCAGGCCAAAGGCTTCTTTAAGGAAGAAGGCATCACGGTCGCACTTCTTGAGCCCAACGACCCCAGCGTACGTCCCGCCTCAGTCCTCAACCCAACAACTCCAGCATGCTAACACCCAGCGATCAGGATGTCACCGAGATCATCGGCAGCGGCAAAGTCGACATGGGCTTCAAAGCCATGATCCACACGCTCGCGGCCAAGGCGCGCAGCTTTCCGGTCACGTCGATCGGGTCGCTGCTCGACGAGCCCTTTACAGGCGTTGTGTACCTCAAGAGCAGCGGCATCACGCCCGACTTCCGCACGCTCAAGGGCAAGCGCATCGGCTACGTGGGCGAGTTCGGCAAGATCCAGATCGACGAGCTCACGCGCCACTACGGCATGACGCCCGACGACTATACGGCGGTGCGCTGCGGCATGAACGTCACGGCCGCCATCACGTCGGGCCGCATCGACGCGGGCATCGGGCTGGAGAACGTGCAGATGGTCGAGCTGGAGGAGTGGCTCGCGGCCCAGGGCCGCCCGCGCGACGACGTGCAGATGCTGCGCATCGACGAGCTGGCCGAGCTGGGCTGCTGCTGCTTCTGCTCCATCTTGTACATCGCCAATGACGCGTTCCTCGAGCGCAACCCCGACCAGGTGCGCCGCTTCCTGCGCGCCGTCAAGCCCGTCATGGGCCTGACCGACGTCAACCGCAAGATCTTCGAGCGCAGCTTCGCATACTTCAGCCGCGACCTGCAGAACGTCAACCGCGACTGGCAGAAGGTCACCCGCTACGGCAAGCGCCTCGGCGTGCTTGACGAGAGCTTCGAGCCCAACTACACCAACTTCTACCTCGAGTGGGCCCTCGATGCCGACTCGGTCGACCCCATCGGCGACCAGAAGCGCATGGCCCAGCTGCAGAAGGACGTTGCTACCAACGGCGGCTTCCACCGCATCGACAAAGCCATCCCGCAACAGACCGAGGTCAGCGTCTAAGGAAGAAATGTCTCCTTGCGCGCGTCTCGTGCGGGTGGATGATGGCAGAGCTTTGGAAAGATCGGTGGTCCGTTTCTGGATGACTGGTCTCCGTTACGCTCGTTTCAGCAGATGTTAGCTCTACAATGAATAACCTTGCTTTGTAAACTCACCTTCGCACATTGCTCGCTTGATACTAATCCATGTAGTGCGTGGATACCAACGAAAACTTTTCGTTAATAGCAAGCTGCACAATATTCAAGCCGACCTGCATCTATTTCACATGATTATGCGTGAGTAGTATCCTTCGTTAAGGCACTTTTTGTACAGTCGTAAAACCGCACTCAAGTTCGTGTCTGCTTAGATCGCCTTCGTAGGAATATCTTTGCGGATAGAGGTATTTCAATTTCATGAGTGCGAAGGATGATCGATTAGGTGGTGCCGCAGGTAGTGGGTTATATCACCGCCTGCTAGCAAACCTAATCGAGCAAGACACAAACAACCCGCTGGCCTCAGGAACAAGGCAGGCCTGCCAGGGCTGCCGCTCACAATTTTCATTTTCTTGCCTTGCAATCCACTGAGCAGCTACAATTAATCCGATTTGACTGCGTATCAAGAGGAAATATCGCTATGTAGACGGAATGATGTACGCTCATTAGCGGGACTGGCTAATCTATGTGAAGATCGCCATAGTAGCTTGCTTTCCCTCCTTTCGCATTAATCATTTCTTCTTTCCGGCAGCGCTCTTGCTGTCTTGGGCCTTGGCAGGCTCAGTCGGCGGCTTGTAGCCACCACGGAACGGCGACGGCAGGAACTTGCCCACCTGCTTCTGGTACTCCTTGTACTCGGGATACTTGCCCGCCGTGAGGAGCTCCGTGAGCCAGGTGCTGCCCTGGAACAGCAGGAGGTACGACATGGCGCCGGCGAAGGACCAGTTCATGTAGACTTCCGTGTCGAAGCAGGCCCACTGGTAGAGGACGACCCAGACAGCCTGCTCGGCCGCGAAGTTCGGATGCCGGGAGTACGCCCAGAGGCCCGAGACGTTGAAGCCACGGTCGAGATCGGCGCGCTTCCACTCCTTGGGGACGACTGCGGTGCGGAGGTACTCATGCTTGGCGGTCTGATAGTCTGTGGTGGCGCGGTTAGGCTCGGGTAAGGTGGTTAACTTTGGCGCTGTGTTACTTACTCCACTGTTGCTGGTCTGAGAACCACTCAACAACCACCAGTGCGATGAGGGCCCGAGTGAAGATGGTGTCGGCTGTTGCCATGCCTTCCCCGGTGAGGTGCGAGCTCAGAAGCAAGATGTACGTCGGCGTTGTTACTGCAAATAACAGTACCTGAAGGTGGATCAGAAGCCGCCGGATGCTTCAGGCGAACGCAGCAAACTTACACTCTGGATCGTGGAGATGAAAGTAACGTTGAAGAGAAAGAACACAGCGGCAGGAACTTTTGACTTGATTATCTCCCAGCGGTAGTCCTCCGAGCCAACGCTGTACCCGCCCTTTCGCCAGTAGTTGTAGGTCAAACGAATCTGTGTTGCTTAGTGATCTGTACGCTTGATTTCTGAGTCAGAGGGCTTACACTCCAGAGCATACTGAAGGCCAATACGTTGTCGACTTTCGCAGCCGGTACTCCGGCCATGTACGCCCAAAGCGAGTAGTGAGCATTGTAAAAGGTCGGCAAGAGGCTCCAAAAGCGATCCACCTGGGAGTAATTCCTGTTGATCTCCGAGGCAAGGAGAAACAGAGGAGCGATAGCGAGAGAAAACGCAAAGCCAGAGATGAGGGGGTTCGTTGCCACGTAAGTGGCCTTTAGCTCCTCAAGGCTCGTCACATGCTGGGCGATTTCGTAGGGCAGCGTCTTCAGTTGGGGGATGAAGGGCTCAACGGTTTTGGCCCAGTCGGCGCAATCACCGAGAGACTTGATTGCCGGCAGCACTGTGTTGGAGGCTACTAGAGGCATTGTTGGAGGGTAGAGAGGGAGGAAAGCGACGGAAGTGTAGTGTGTTATAGAAGATCGGGACGTCGCGACGTCACCACCAGACGAGATTGAGAGGATCGACGCAGGGATCCGACGCTAGCGGCGGCCCCCGCGTCAAAGCTCCGTCGCTCCTGCCAGGCGCTGCAAAAACCACCAAACGCGTGGGCGCACCTCGCCACGACCGCAAACCCGAACCCTTCCTTCAGCACTCTCACGGACATGTGCCTAGCAGCATGGGAAGGATTCTGTGCGTGGCTGAAAAGCCCTCGATAGCCAAAGCTGTCGCTGAGCACCTTTCTGGTCGGCAGATGCAGAGCGTGAGTGTCGTGCCAGGCTACAACTTTTTTTCCCTCGCTAACCCATCGTGCAGAGCCGGGTTCGAGGCACGCAATACATCAGCAATCATGAGTTTATGTACAACTTCGGCCAGCGCTGGGGAAATTGCACCGTCGTGTTCACCGCCGTCACTGGTCATTTGACTTCCCAGGACTTCACCGATCAGTATCGCTATTGGAACTCCTGCCGACCCCACGATCTCTTCGAAGCGCCTATCCGGACCTTTGTCGCCGATGACAAGAAAGGAATTGCCCAGAACATTCAGACGTTGGCAAGGCGATGCGATGGCTTGTTCATCTGGACCGACTGCGATCGGGAGGGCGAGCACATTGGCACCGAGATCCGCGAGTGGGCTTTGAAGGGCAACAGGACCATTGAGGTAAAGCGTGCCAGGTTCAGCAACATTGAGCGCGCCCACGTTCTCACGGCCGCCCGGAACCCCATCGAAATCGATGAGCGAGCTGCACAGGCCGTGGCTGCTAGGATCGAGCTCGACCTCCGCATTGGCGCGGCCTTCACGCGCATGCAGACGCAGACGTTGGGCTCCATGGTCCCTCGTGAGGGCGTCATCAGCTATGGATCGTGCCAGTTCCCAACGCTGGGTTTCGTTGTGGACCGCTATTTTCGCGTCAAGAATTTCGTGCCAGAGACATTCTGGAATATCAAAGTCATGCACCTCAAGGAGGGTATCAAAGTTAACTTCAACTGGGCACGTGGCCACCTTTTCGACCGTATGGCCGTGACCATCCTCTTCGAGCGCTGCCTGACAGCTCGCAAGGCAAAAGTGACCAAAATGCAAAAGAAACCTACGACCAAATGGCGGCCTTTTCCTTTAACGACGGTTGAACTTCAAAAGATGGGCAGCCGTTATCTACGCATGGACAGTCAAGCGGTCATGAAAGCTGCCGAGAAGCTTTATCAAGGTGGCTGGATAAGTTACCCTCGCACGGAAACAGATCAGTTCGATAAGGGCATGGACCTCAAGAAGATCATCGAGAAACAGCACCAATCAAGAGACTGGGGACAGTATGCACAAGGCCTCACTGGAGGTGGCTTCCAACAACCTAGGAACGGACGCAACAATGACCAAGCTCATCCTCCAATCCACCCCGTTAACTTTGTGGAAAAGACAGCCCTTCGTGATGAGAATGAGCGACGAGTCTACGAGTTCGTGGTCCGTCGGTTCCTAGCATGCTGTTCCGAAGACGCCAAAGGCGAGGCGACAGACATCGAGATCCTGTACGGAAGCGAGACATTCCGCACACACGGTTTGAAAGTGCTTGAGCGCAACTACCTCGACGTATATCCTTACGATAAATGGGAAAGCAGCCAGCAGCTTCCGACCTTCACCGTAGGCGAGGAGTTTGAGCCCACAGAAGCCAACATGGGTGAGGGCAAGACAAGCCCACCTGGGTACCTGACGGAACCCGAGCTGATATCGCTGATGGACGCGAACGGCATCGGCACGGATGCCACAATGGCCGAACACATCGCCAAAATCAAGGAGCGCGAATATGTCATGACTCGTCCCCGAGGCGGTGGATATGGAGGCACCGGCGGTGAGGATATGGAAGCAGGTGCGCCGGGTGGCCGGGGCGGAGGGGCCAGAGGGGGCAGGGGAAGGGGTCGTGGTGGACGAGGAGGCAGCACTGCAGCGACCCGCGGAGGTGGCAGTGGCATGCATGAGTTCATCCCAACGACGTTGGGTGTGGCATTGATCACTGGCTACGACGACGTAGGCTTCGAGACGAGTTTGAGCAAGCCGTTCTTGCGCAAGCAGGTGCGTCAAATCCCCTCTGCGTTGGCTTCTGAATTTTGGAAATTCGGGCAGCCGGATTGTGGGATTCCTACTGACGCCAAGCGGGGCACGCACTACAGATGGAGCAGCAAATGCGCGCCATTTGCGCCGGGTCCACGACGAAGCATGATGTCGTTCATCAGAGCCTAGAGCAGTATCGCGAGGTGTATGTGCGTACGACGGCACAGATCCACTGTCTCAAGGACGTAAGTACCGCGGCGGTTTCAAGGCGGCGACACGTGTGCGCACCGGGCGCGCACAATCGTCGATTTTTTGTTTCGTTCCGCATCAGGCCACAACAAGCTAACTCATGGTCGGCAGGCGGTGCGAAAATACGTGCTCCAGCAGCAGCCGTAGTGACGACTGCGGCTGCACCGGAGGAGCGCGAAGAGGGGCACGTGGAGCGCTGGTTGCTTTTTTGCCGCGCAGTGTGGGCATTATCGCGCAGTGCGCCTTGGCGCTCGGGCGGGCTCGGTGTGCGGGGAACGGGCGCATGGTGTTGGGCAGTCTCCAAGTGCCGTTGGTGCGCTGCGAATCCACTTTCCGACCTTTGCCGTGGGAACGTGCTCTGGCGGCGGTGGATCCTCCGTCGCGCTCCGCATCTGCACGAGAGAGTGGGATGTGGGATGCTGGCGCCGACAGGGGAGCGCGCGCGTGACGTTTGGCTTGCGACAGCGGCTACCGCAGGCGGATGGCAGCTTCACCGCGGTCGCGGAGTGCTGTCCACGGGAAGCAGCGCAGGGCGGGAGGCAGCGCAGGGTCCTTCGACGGCGCGGTCCCTGAGTGCTCCTACGGCTGAAGCCTGGGACGCGAGTGTTCGCCGCCGGAGGAGGAGGTGCAGCTAATCCAGCTAATCCTACTAATCCAGCCATGCCACCCGTAATCAGCGCCCGCCGCCTTGGTCAGTTATCACTGCCGTCGCCGCCAATCAGATCGCGCCATCGTGCCAGTGTGCCTTCCTTTGGCGCAGGCTGGCAGGCCCGCCTGATCCGTGCTACAGCAAAGCAACAACCAAGGAACTGCCCAGGTCGCGACGTCCGGCACCCTTCCAGACCTCAACAGCACACAACACAAAGACACGCCAGAATCCCTTCTCCCGCGACATAGAAACCACAAAAAGCGACAGTCTGCGACCGACGCCCCCAGCTTCACCCCTGCGGCTCAGCTCCAGTCAGCAAGCAGCCTTGCAGCCAGCCCACCCGCAACGCGCCTCCGCATCCGGCCGACGCAGCGCTCCCAAACTGCTTCGCCGTCTTCATCCACACGCCGACAAACCGTCGCATACTTCGCGCCAGTCAAACACACGTTCCTGCAGCTTGACGCCTACGTGGGTACCCCTTTGTCGGGCACAAAGAGCCCGCTGTCTCTCCTATTGCCGCTCGCCGCAACGCGCTGACTCATGCCATCGCACATATAGAAGCGACTACCCACCGCGCAACCACCCAACATGGCATCCACCGCCCCAAGCAAGCCTGTCTCTCCCTTTGCGAGGGCCTTTGCTTCCCGGTCCTCCTCCGTCGAAATCCCCAAGCCTTACGACCCCGCCACGGGCAACCACCGAGCCGCCATGCTCCCTACGCCGCCGAACTCCATTTCCCCGACCCTTCCTCCGCAGCACAAGCTGCACTCCTCCTCGGTCCCCCATACCAATTCTCATGGTCAGAACGACTCCGACGTCGACCTGTTCGACGCTGAACAGCCCCCGGCTCCTGCGCCGCTTTCCAGCGCCGCCCTCTCGGGCCTCGAGGCCGCCGATACCATTACTCCCACCATGCTCGCCAAGCATCACCTCCCAGATATCTTGCTGAACAATGGACCTGTGGCTATCCGCCATGTTCTCATGAACTTGGCACAGTCTGTTCCGGGTTTCTCCCGCATACCACAAGCCAAGGCGCGCAGGTTGGTTGTTGCCGCGCTGGAGAGCCGCACTGTTGGTAGCAGTGCAGTCTCCGAAGGCGAGATCGTGTTCGAGAAGGTCGGTTGGGGCCGCTGGGATGCGTACATCATGGGCCAACCGCGCCCGGAACGCAACCCCACCGGTACCGGCATCCCGGTCCACGGCATGAGGCAGTCAGCCTTTTCGCCTCCTGCCAGCGTTCCAGACAGCTACGCCATGTCCGCAGATGGTCTCCGTATACCACGCGTGGGGCATCGCGAACGCCACGGCCAGTTCGCTCGCCGCGAGGACCTCTACTCCGGCAGTTGGGCTGCCAGCTCCGCGATGAGCGGTCATGACGTTTCCGATTATGACGTGGACATGAACATGGCCGAACACGAGGCCGACAAGATGTCCATGGATGGCGACGAAGCTGGCTACGACTCTCCGCCGGCGCCAGAAAACATGGATGACGACATCGAAATCGACGAAGAGGACGAGGCTACGGACGAAGAGGACTGGGCCGGTATCGGCGCCCAAGTCTTACGTCAGAGCAGCATGGGCGGATTCGGGGGTGGCTTGGGCGGTGGCGGTGTCATGAGGGACTATAATCAGCTGTCACGGAGCGTTACTGCCCGAGCAAGGATGTCGCCACAGCCGCGGAGCTTTGCGAACGCGTACATGAAGAGCAGAGGCAGCTCCCGAGGCGTCTCCGCAAGCTATCAGGAACGCGCCCCCCACCTCACCGGCGCCGCGCCCGCCGGCTGGACAAGCATCGCCCAACAAAACCCGCAAGAGAGAGATGCGATCGAGGCCTTGCTGAAGATGGGCTCGATGTAACATTCGACGTCATCATGCTATCAAACCTCCGCCGGGCCTCCTGCCCGGTGACTGTCGGTCGTCAAACCTCATTTTGATCGACCAAGCTTACGACTTTTTAATTATAGCTGCGCACGTTGCAGTACGGACTCTACACTCACCACTTGCATTTTGCTTTTCTCGACGTTATTCGCATCGAATTCTTGTGGTCCACTTCTACCTTGGCGTTTTACTGGTCATGGGGCCCGCGCTGGCTCCTCGTACCCGAGCCGCCACCCCATTTATGTTGGTCACGAGTCTTCATGTCGACATCGGATTACCTCAACTCCTATCACAGTCAAGCGCTGACTTTAGGAGAGCATGTTGTCTTTGGTTTCGTGCATTGGAATGACTACCTGGGGCATTCTTGGAAGAGACCATTCTAATTGAGAATGGCATGGGTGAAATTTCACAGGAGCATCTTGGTAATTCGGATTTTGTTATTTTGAAGGGCACATTATACCCCTCACGAAGGAAGGAACAACGAGCTTTGGTTTCATCACGTCTTTGGCGCTGTTCACGCCATCAAGCAGGACGAGCGCCAGCATTATTTTCAACATCAAGGGCTCGATCCGCTAATCGGTATCGTCATCATCGAAAACAGACGGTACGCAGATTTGTCACTTTTTCAACTCAACGCATAGACGGAGGAAATTACGGTGGGAATGGTTCTTTTTTGTTTGGTTTCCGGTCAAAGAGAAATGGGGAAAATTGGTCCAGCCGATTCATGTCGTCAGCATTCATACGGCAGGACAGCGAAATAGTTTAGCTTAGATGGGAACATCGTTCGCTGTGGCTACCCACCATTTTGAAACGGACGCTTAGGCCTTGAGTGGTTCTGGCGATCGAAGGAGAAAAAACAAGGAACATTGCGATAAATAGATTTTTTTTTTTTGTCCATGGGCGGAGAGCAGCAGCAGCGCTGGAATAACGCGCCTTTCGTTGGTTTGCTCTTTGACCCGTGGGGATTCTCTCCTCTCATTCAACTGACTCATTCCCCGAATGCATGCGTGCTAGGATCGATCATCACGTGAATTCATTGTCTGATCTGCGACTGCTAGTGTGTTAATTAGACAGACGTACGTTCCAAGGGAAAGCGCTGTTGCCCGGGTGTGGCAGATTCAGGTGGCTGCAAGTGTGGCAGGTGAGTCTTGGCTTTGTTGGAATGCAATCGTTTGTTGAGGGGTGGCTGGGCGTTTTTGCCTTCTTTGTTGGTTGTTGTCTCGGTGGGTTGAACACCTGCCACTTCCTTGTTTTTTTCACTCCTGCGAGGGACTCCGCCTCTTCTTCTTCTTCCTTTTTTTTGTTTTTTTTTTTTTCTTTACTGAGGATCCTCGAAAAGAGGCAGGTAACCGCGGACACAGATGGTGATTGTGGAACTATGGACTCCATGAGGATGGCTGTTCAACGACTTCCCTTAGCCGTCGTGTCAGTACCGTCGGGTGTCTCGCTGCAGTGACAGACGGGTGTGTATGCGAGGGCTTGTAAGACAGGAGACTATTTATTGTTCCGGTAGCTTCATATGATATCGGGGTGCCCCTTGTTCTATTTGTCTTACGGGTGCGCTTCACTCCGTGAAGATGGTGGGGGGTTTCCTTGTTCGTTGGCGCGTGGCGAAGAACATCGCCGGCCTTCGATGATGACGTGTAGACTGCGGAGGTTCAATAGCGTGGTCCTTGATGGAGGCGGAGAACTTGCTTTGTAATCGTGTCAGGCTTCAGCGACAGTTGTAGGCGTGGTAGGCAGATATAGAACGTCAGTTTGCTTGGATGAAGCGTCTGCTCGATTGAGGTCGGCCGTCTGTGAAGAGTGCTTTATATTCTACATCTGCCCTGACTGTGAAGGTTGCAGATAAACCTCGTGGCCGCATGGCCCGTTTAGCTTCTATGCCATGTGTGATAAGGCTTTCGGCTCCCGAGAGACAGTTCTGAGGTTGAATGCATAAGAGAGAAAACCCCTAGACACTTCGGCGACTTGTGTCCAAAGCCACATGATACGAGAACCGCTGTTCCGCCATGCCTTGTGAGAGGCGCTCTATTCATATATATGAGAATACGAGAAACTATGGCTCGTTAACTTGTCTCAGCAGAATGATGTTGCGAAACATGATTTCAATATGATGATGGAGATAAGCACTCATGGGTGATGATCCGAGTAGATTTTCTTGAAAGGGCAAAAGGAGGACACAAGGACAAGCTCTCACACCAACTAAGAAGATTTCGGCCACCGAAGCACGGAAATAGTCTTCTGAAATATTAACTCCAGTGCAATTCGTCAAACATGAGATATATACAAAAAAGAAAGCTCGAAAGGTGCGTAAATTCAGCAGGGTATGAAAATTGCTGGGAACTTTCCAGGTGGGAGACCGCAACAACAGATCCATCACTCTCGTTTTATTTGATACGCGAACTAAGCTACTTGGCGCTTTGCGGTCATCTCGTTACCTTAATAGGGAAGATTCCTCTGCTACCCTCACCATTTAGTTGAATGAGGAGGGGACAAAAGTGTGGCAGCATGCAAAAGAGCTCCACCATTGAATATTGATGATTTCCCCCATATGTACTGAGCAATCATGGAAGGGTGATGTGCTGTCACGTTATCCAATGCGGAAGCACAAGACCATCGCAGACGAAGCGAACAGTGAATAGTGCGTGTCTTATCATTGCAATCGGATTAGGAGGCTTCTACCTCCTAAGACTAACCTATGCTGACCGCCACTAGCGACAACTCTTGGAGACTATATAGAAAACAAACGTCACGAAAGAAAAGCCACGGCCCAAGTTCCCCGCTGATCAGCAGGACTCTGCGCGAAAGTCATTGCGAATGTGACAATCGAAGGTAGTGAGAGTGCCTGAGTTGAACCGGAGCATTCTTAAAGCGCCGTTAGGAGCATTTGGGCCTTTTCCGTGGCAACTCAAGGGGAAGATCGTCAAGTGGATGTAAGTTCAAGATGTACGTCCCGCTGAATGAAACTCCACTATTGGACAGGCTTCTGAAAAAGCTCACTGGGCCTGTTGTTGGTACCACTGTAGTAGATAGACAGGGCAAGTGTTCGGTGCATCAAATGCAGTTGATGCGTGTAGACACACCACTGCACCACGAGTGGCATCACCAACCGCCAAACGCCGGTACCGCGAAATCTCTCAATCATGCAACAGGATTCCGTTTCTGATATCTATTAAAGAAACGAAAGGCGGCACGCGCGAGTGTAGAGTCTGGACATCCGGATCTGGGCAGGCACAACCACTGAGCTGTTCTTGTCACTTACGTTCTCACAAGCACCACTGCGCAGCGGCACACAGTCACATCAAGCAAAAAAGGACGGAAAGTATCCTTTTTTGTTTGTCCTTTACATTCTTATCTCTGCACCTCCGTACCCAACTCCCCGATCAGCCAGTCAACCAACCACACTCTCGCCCCCCTCCCTCCGCCCTTTCAACTCACTCACCCACCCACTCACCCACCTACCCACTCCCTCCCCCAACAACGCCCCTACCGCCCCTCCGCGACAAACTCGAAACATAAACCAGCGGGCATCCCATTGACGCCCCACCGCCTCCCCGCGATCAACTCGCCCCTGCCCTCCTCCCACGCGGCCTGCACGGCGCAGATGCGCGCGTTCCAAACGACGCGCGTGCGCTCCAGCTCCCACGCCAAGCCGAGCGGTCGCAGGTCGAGCTTGACCTCGTCGCCGTCCGTCTCCTGCGGTGGGAGCAGCGATAGGCAGGTGTGGAAGAGGCGCCGAGCGAGGCGGAGGCCGGCGGAAGCAGCACTGCCCCTGCCACCGTCGTCGTCGACGACGTCGCGGGGGAGGTGATACGCGGCCAGGCCGGCGAGGAAAGGATAGATGGCGGCGGTCGCAGTTGGACGGGGATCACGATTACGGAGGGGCGTGTTAGTGGTGGTGGTGGAAGTATCAAGGCGGCCGCCGTAACGGCGCAGGTGATCATTTGGGTGGTGGTGGTGGTGGTGGTGATGACGAGTCGCCTGAGCCTCGTGATGCTGATGGTGCCTGACGAGGGCGGCTGTGGTGCGCAGGTCTGTTGTTGCTGTTGCTACGGGCAATGGTGGCGGAGAAGACGACGAGGATGTTGTTGTTGCTGCAGCTGCTGCTGATCCTGCTGCTGATCGCATTCCTCCTGCCGCACGGCTGCTCGGTTGGTTCCGCAACCGCGGCCATGGCCCCGTATCCAGATGTGGGCTGTGTGCAGGTGAAGAGGATGACGGTCCGGGCTCGGCTGCTGACGCAGATACTACGTTGGGTAAGGTTTCTGTCGATGAGGGTTCCAGTGTCAGCATAGGGTTTCGCGGTGCTGTCATACAAAGGAGCCGTTAGTCAGCCGTGCTGGCTTGCTCACGCACTCACTCGAGGCAGACAAGGGAGAGTGACAAGTAAACGTACGCTGTCCATCATCGAGATCGGCCGTCTTGGCTACGCTGACCTCCGCCTTCTGCATGGCCTTTTGGAAGGCTTCGAGTGCTAGGTAGTATTCGCCCAAGTGCATGCGCAAGATGCCCAAGTTGGCCCATACTGCGGCGTGGTTGAGGCCAGGCGTGCCCCGAGAGCGCCGGAGCAGGCGTTGGATATGGATGATAGCCTCGGACCAGTCATAATTCCTGAAGAGGAGGGTCGCGTGTTCCCAAATCTCCCTGGCTTCCCTGACGCTGAGGGTGTTTTGATTGGTCCTCGGTGCGACTAGAACCGAGGTGCTGGGGCCATGCACAGGTCCTTTGCGTGAAGTTGCTGATTCCTGCAAGTTCATGCACTGTTTGTTCTACTTGCTAAAGTTGTCTTGAAATGTTGTTGCGCTTTGAGTTTACTACGATGGAGCGTAAGAGGCATGGACTGTGGCCTTAATATTGCAGAAACCCAGTTCGTGATGCAGGTAGCTCCTGACAGAGGTGGTCCGTCGCAGCTCATACGCATGATACTGCGCAGGCGGTATTGGCCGAGGGGGTTGACATGCTGATGGACCCCGGCACACGTTGCGAACCGCGAGCACGAATAGCCAGCTGATAGCCCTCCAGTGTTGAGAATCGGTCACTTGTCGGCCCATTCCTTTCTAATGACTGCCAGCACCTCGTATGGGACGAGCCCACAGTCTTCAACGACCTCCACGCTGCTAAATCCAGCCACCCGAAAAGAATCTTGGAAGTCAGCCCAATCCGCCCTTGGCCCTAGGAAGATGGCAAGTTGAAGATGTGATTGTCCAAAGGTCTCGAAATATCTCTTAACAAGCGCTGGCACGCGTGGGTAAACAAAGACCCAAACAGGAACATCGCGTGCTCTGGAGCACAAGTCCCATGTGCCCCCGACGACGAAGGAGGACTCTTCTGGAAGATATTTGTTGACGGACGAGCTGACCTCTACGCCTTCAACGGTGCGAGTGGGGTCTCTGCTCGCAAGGATTGCTTCGAACAGGCCACTGCCGGCACCAATGGAGAGAACGGACCCTTTCGACGCGGAAAGGATTTGATCGAGGCTCGAAAACAACGAGCTGGACAGGCTCAGACAGCAGTCTGGGTGATGTGTTGGCACGTCGGACAGCGTTGGCAACATCATGACGGAGCGCCTGACGCGGGGAGAGGCGAGAGCGCCGCGCTGCACGGAAGTTGCTTGCTGCTAACGGTTGATATGTAATCGAGCCGGCAATGTGGCTTGGGCGCGGTGTTGCCGTTGGATGTGCAGATCAGGCGGTCAGCGCCAAAATAGATTGACAAGGAGTAGCCCTGCACCGCGCAGCTGAGGATGCAGTGGTGCGCTGAGGTCGACGGCGGCTCAGGGTGCAAGCTCCGGGCGTCAAAAGAAAAATCCGCGACGAGCGAGTCACGTGCCTTACACGAACAGTGGAGGCACTTTGGAACCGGCCGAACCATTGGTACCACGAGCAGAGCCGTGGTGGTGGTTGACTTGGCTGACGGTGCCGACGGGCCAGGAAGGAAGAATTGCCAATCTGACGTCGACTGCTCTTCACGGCCATGTCGCTCGCCGGGGTGACTATTGTCAGCACTAAAATAGATATGCAGGAACCCTTCATTTGAGATCACGGCTGTGGCACGTCGATAGCGCGCAGCCGTCAACACCGACGGGAGCTGAAGGCGTCGTCGAGCCCGCGGTACTTCGCAGGCTTCTCGTAACGAACAAGGGAAGCTCCTTGACTCGATGTAGCCAAGGCCAAGCCGAGGCTCTAGAGTAGGCTCTCGGCCGGCGCCATCTCCACGCGCCCGAAAAGGAAAGCATTTCGAGCGCACGGACCAGCGGCCAACAGAGATGAGAGTGGATCGGATCAGGTGGCCATCGCGAGGCGTGTGGGGTTCAGGCACAAGGAGACGGCTGGTCCCTACACCGACTGGATGGCGACGATGATTTGGATAGGGCCCGGGTGGCGCGTGTCACGCTGCGATGCAGCAGAGCCGCGGGTGCGCAGGCGTGGACTGAGCGACGCGGGCATTGGCAGCGACAAGGCGCCCCCAGCGCGCCGTGAATGGCCGCGGGAGCTCAGCGTGTTGGCGCGGTGCGCGCGGAAGGAAGGATCGCGGACCTTGTCGGGCCAGTGCCAGTGCCAGTGCCAGCTGCCGTCTCGCAGTCGGCCGCTTCCACTTGCGGGAGCCGTGGAGCGCTGCTGCCGTGCGCGGTGACTAGGGCCGTGTCGGAGGCGAGCGGCGGGCGACGTCACATTTTTGTTTCTTCCAGCTGGGCGGCGACGACACGGCTGGCGGTGTTGAGTGGCATGGCGTTGCGTTGGCGTGCCTCAGGCGCAGATGCGCGGCCAAAAATAGACGCAGAGGCTGAGCAGGGGCGACGGCGGCCACGGCTTGGCACGAACCGTGAACAATCACCTCCACTGTAAGCCCACATGGCCTGCCCGACGCCCGACGCACCCTCGGTCCGCTAGAATGCGAGAACGAACGTCCGCCGGCCGTGGCCCGGCGGCCGTAGCTGCGCGCTCCCGTCCCGCGCCAGCCTCAGCATCACCGCTCACGTCCGCACGCCGGCTAGTCGTTGCACCACCGCCTCATGTTGGCTCATCCTGCGCCTATTTCGAGCCCGCAGGCCTCTGCAGCGCCCCTCAGCCTTACTGCCGCTGGGATCCTGCCGTTTGTAGTTACTGCCGGCGGCATACTTATGCGCCGTTGCCACCAGCCGTGCTGCCGGATTCATCTTCTGTGCGACTCGCCTCCACCCTCGCTTCTGTGGTGATCGCTTGGTGCTAGCTCCATTCGGCCCTACGTCTGCAGCTTCGGTGCGAAGCGCGTCCATCCTGATCGCCGCCAGGGCTCGCGTCCATCCAAGATGCAACCCTGCTCCGCGTCCGCTCCCGCTTTGGCCTCCGCCGCCCGCTCCCAAGCCCGTCTGGTGACTCCGGCGCCCGACTATATCAGCTATACTGCCCACTTGCTGCTCGCCTCCTCCACCCTTCTCGCCCAGGTCGGCACATGTGCCGGCATGGACCAGGCTCGATTCAGCCAATCACACGCCGACGCCGACCATCCCGCTCCCGACTGGCACCACTCGCTGCAAAACCCGCCCACTTCTCGCTGGGCCAACGTCCGTGTTGCTGATTGGCACCGCGCCGCCCATCCGAGCGCAGCCTCGTCGACCGCCCTCGAATCAGACGAGGAACGAGGCAAAACGAAGCCCCGCAAGCTGGAAGCACTGATCCGCCGCCAACAAGAAGACAGCAGCAGCGTCCCGCCCCGCTCACTGTCGCATTTCTCCTACCAGACCACCCCAGAATCGCCGCGGTCCGCCCCAGCCTCGCAAGCCACGTACCCTGAATCCATCTCCGGACCGTCCACCATGCCTTCAACCTCTCACCAGGAGCGGTTTCACCCCTCGCCGCTGAGGGTGCCAGCTCGCAGCACTGGCCGCAACTACACCACCCAGTCGCCTTTACGAACCGTTTCCAGCGACTATCCCACCAGTCCAGAATACTTTTACCCCATCTCCCCCCCTGACCGCCCACGTTCCTCCTCCCACAACGGCGACAGCCTTCGTTCACCTTTCCGTGCAGCACGAACTTACCCCGGGACCCCTTGGGACAGCTCGCCCAACCGCACCGGCCAGGAGCAGCGCAGGCCGAGCACCGCCTTCGAGAGCGACGCCGAACTTCACCGGTTCGCTGAGGCGACCAGCGGTTTCGACCCTTTTTCTCCTGTGCGCCAGCGGCCCCTGAGCCAAGCTCTCTACAGAGAATACTACGCTCCTCGGGAACAGCCACCTCAGCAGCACGCCCCTTATTCTCAGCCGCTACCCCAATACCCCTTCCAACAGAACTACTCCATAGACCGGAACCTCGGTGTTACACGATCGTCTTCAGAGCTGGCCGCGGCATTGAGAGCGATGGAAGAAGAAGAAGGCGATTACAGCATGCCACCAGAGGACGAGGAGCTTCCCGATTACGCCCAGAGTCAATGGGAGGCACAGAGCCACCAACGCCGGGCAGCTGCGCGCAGAGCCGCCGAGTTGGAAAGACAGTGGATGGAGGCAAGGCAACGCAGGGGTTCACGATGAAAACAGGAAAACAAAAGCAAAAGGTTTTTGATTATTACAAAGACGAATGGTTTCGTTTCAAGAGCTTGAAGAGAGCAGTTGCGTTTGGTGGTACATTCTGACCTTCAGTCTTCTCCTCACATCTAGACCGGTCGCTACCGAGTTTCTCACGATTTTCCTTTGTCCTACACAATTTTTTATATGAAAGCGTTCTCAGCGATTGATACCCTCGCTTGCGGAAAACCAAGATATGGCTTCTTGGATGCATTCGTTTGCTGCGTGTTTCCACCCCCTATTCTTTATTTTTTTGCCGCCGTATATATAGTATCTTCTCGGTAGTACAGTACATGTTCCCTTTTCCAATCGCAAGAATAGCTGGGCAGTTCATATGTAGCTCGCCACCCGCCACCGCCTGAATTCCAGCTCCGCAATGAACACCCGCACTGAGACACCGAAGGCAAGATTTTCCTCGTCTGCAGGAACCCCACAGGCTGGCGGAATAGCCGCGGCAGCTGGAAAGCTTGGCCGAAATGACGATAAAGGCCCACGCGTCCATGCTACTATCTTCCGTCGGAGCGAAACTCGCATGACATCAGCAGGCGGGTAAAAGGTGTGCGGGATTAGGGTATGGGACGATGGGGCTTTCGGTTACGCAAGTCAGAACGGGGGTGAAGGATGCACCAATGCACGCCATTGGCTTGATCCAAAAATAAATTCCCACCGACAACCGGGCAGCATGCATGCATGTGGATCTCGAGAGGGAGAGAGAACGTGGCCTAGCGTCACCGCACACGTCGTTTTGCCCTTCTGCGATAAGCTTAGAGGGTGGTCCCACGCACGTCGGGCCCGTCTTTCTCAATCTCACGTTCCTTTCGCAGCCATGGAAAACCTGGAGACCCTTTCATTTGGATCACAAAGTGGGAGGAGAGCCGATCATCACCACGACGATCTCCCTGCTGCGCAAAGCCTCCGTCGTCAAAGTTGCCAGGAGAAAAAAAAAAAAAAAAATCGGCACCCAACAATATGCAAGCCCTCGTGCAGAAAGATGCCAAAAACGTGGAGGCGCTTGCATGGAGAAATCTCGTCTTGATGGTGACGGAGCGACATCCTGGTTCGCTCCAACGTCGCCCGCCGCGAGGACCATCGTCGTTCCCGGCGCCCAGACACGAGTGCGCAACTAACCTGACGCCATGCACACACGCCGGCCCGCCACGGGCTGGCAACTGACTAGGGCACTTCACCCTTCTCTCTCGATCAAACCCCCTCTCTTTCTGACCTACCTTTTGGACCCCAAATTCTCCGGTTAAGCGAATCTAACGTCCGCGAAGGATTCACGGCGCGCGCCCGCTCTTTGTTTTGTTTTTCCCAGTGCCTCCACCACCATCTGCGCACGCCCACACGGATCGTTGCGGCGCATTTGACCGAATGTCCCCTCCACCAAAGGGCAATTTGGCATGTGCAAAAGCAGCAAGCAACACCGGCCAAGGGATGGTGGTCCCAATGCATACGTAATTTTACTCTTCGGCCGAGATGCATTCCTGCTGAGCATCTGATGCTCCTGCTCGTTATCACCTTCCCTTCCTCCTATTCCCTCAGATGCTTGCTGCAATCTTCTCTATGACAAGGGACGAGGCTCACTCTTTCCCCTCTCTTGTCCCGCCATGCATACGCAATGCATGCCGTATCATTTTCTGGCCTAATGCTCTTTTCTTACATACCTACATGTCAACACAGCCCTCCTCACTTCTTCGCTCGAGAGGCAGGCAGAGCATAAACGCAAATTCCTATTTTGTGACAAATCTTCACATGCCCCGCTGATGTTGGATCTGCTTCATCGCGAAGAAAGTGATCGGCATTCCGAACGAGCCGAACTCCCTACGAGGCAGTTCCGAGCAGCAGCTAAACAAAGCGACAGCACGGAGCAAGCGTTGTTGGCTCTGTAACGGTACCAACAAAAGGAATGCCGGGGAAAGGGGAGGGGACGCACGCGCGTGTGCCCCGGGCTGCCGAGATAAGCGGCTAAGCGGGAGAGACTAGACTGTAAGTCGGTAGGTCAAGCGGTGGGCTGTATAGCGTGGGAGGGAGAGAGAGAGAGAGAGAGAGAGAGAAGGGCGAGGCGAGGCGCGGTGCGGCACGACGCGGCACAGGTGCTTGCTGCCCGCTGGAGTGTTCCGGGATTAGTGTGGAACATTCTACGGGTGCTTGCGAAGATTGGCACCGTTGTTGGGCAGGCTTGTGCGTCTGCTGCTTCGTCACTCATGGCGTCTTTGGGTCAGGGCGGTGGCGGGTAAGGTGCATATGCCATGCATGACGGGTACCTATACGGCATACAGGTGCTGTGGGGGAGGTTGGGGCTTGCCGTTCCGTCAGTGGAATGAGGTGTTCGGTCACAAGGAGGGCTCGAGCAACACTTGTTGCTGAAGATAGAAGCGGGGCCCGTCGGTCAGTGGACTGCAAAGCAACGGGGAAAGCTGCACGTTCGGCCGACTGACGTTCGCTGAGCGCTGATGCAGCTCACAGCCGGAGCCAAGGACGGTGCAACTGCCAAAAGAGCCTAAGCTGGTGGTAGCTTCGGGTTTACAGCAATCGTCTGGATATAGAAGCATGGTCGGGTTGACACTGATGCTGGCCCGGCAGAAATGTTTGACTCCCCACCCGATTCTGATGGTTGAGAAATTTCTTCACGCTAGCCGTCGGCGACGCCGAATCATCCAATGTAACCTCGTTAATGAGTGTGGAGAAGTGGGTGTGGAGATAATGAGGCAGGGAGCGGTTGGCATCCACGCCAGCAGTCGGACGCAGAACTCATTAGAGAAAGTGCGATGGCGTTCTCATGATGCCGCGAGACAGCTGGTGCAGGTGATGATGCGCCATGCGACGTGGATGCTCTTGGAAATGCCAGGAAGTTTGCATGGGATGAAACAAAAGAGGCGGACGTTCTGGCCCACGGGTCCGAACAAAGAAAAGATCATTGTGAAGCCGACCATTCAGAACTCAACACCGCGGCCCTGCCGTTGTTGGTGCGAGCCGGTTGGTCCAGTAAGGTACTTACAGAAATGTAACAGCAAATCACCACCCACCGGATCTCTAAATATAGCCTCTCTCCGCTCACCGATTGTCGATCCTCGCCCTCTTCGGGCTCACGGCTTCTCCATCTCCCGTTCGAGGCCGTTTCTTGCTACTCGAGACGCATTCCTCTGCCGCTGTGTCGACAGCACCGCATCCCGAGTCTCGGCCGTCGTCTCCTTCACTCACCTTCCTCTTTGTGCCGCAGCTGCGGAGTATCACCCGATCATCAGAAAGCTCGAGTATGTACAAACTTACCTTCTTTTGGTCTGCCCGCTGCCATACCCGCAGGTCGCATAGCGGCAGCGTCCTCTTGTCATTTCCGAGCTGCATCTCCGCCCAGAACCGCCGCCGAAACCACCTCGCGATCCAGTCCATGGGCACGACCGACGACACCAAGCCACCGTTGGCCCGCTGCCGCTGCTTGTCGACCCAGTCGGCGGACAATAGCGTCACGGTCGGCGCCATGCGCGACGGGTGCCAGGGGTTGATCTCGCCGCCGAGCGCCCACATCTCCCACGCCGTGCCCCAGTCGGAGACGGGAGCGTTGGCATGAAAGAAGGGCTCATCGGCATCGTTGCGCTTTAGTAGGCCGAATGCATGGCACATCTCGTGCGTGATGGTGACGGCGAGAAAGAACGAGTAGCGCAGCCACGCCGCCAGGTCGCCATTGCCCAGGACAGCGGCTGCGTGCCGTGTGTACGTCTTGAAGTCGGCGTGCAGGTTCGTGCGCACCCTTCGGCGCTTGCGGTTTGCCTGCTGGAACCAGGGATGCGCGGCGCGCACCCGGGGCCTGCTGCTCTCGTACAGCTGCGAGCGGCCGCAGCTTACGAACTCGGGGAAGACGTCGAAGTCGAAGTCGACGAAGTCGGCAAGACTGAGAAGGGCGTCTGAGACGTTGTCATAGTGCCCGCTGTTGTACTCGACGACGAACTGTCTGAGGACTTTTTCGTTAGCGCGTGTGGGGTGGACGGTCTCAACGTCGTAGGCGGCCTTGACGAACCATTCGAGCATCGGCTCCGCGGTGATGAAGAGCGAAGCCAGCCGGAGCGCGAGTTCCACAGATTCATACTCGTGGATGCTTAGAGATGGGAAATTTGTTCGGCGGTAGAGCGGGTGGATCGAGTTGCTGATGTTTGGTACGGCTCCGGGGGAAAGCTTGAATACGGTCGCAAGCTTGGGTTTCTTTTCTACTGCTTCTGCAAACAACCTTTCGAGGTTGTTGACCCCCGTGTGGATCGAGGCATCGCTAGTCTTCACTGGCATTGTACTCACCTGACTGCCAGCAGTCACTCGACAAGGTAGGAAAGAAAGGATAAGTAAAAGCGAAATGGACGAGCGTGGACTAACCAGACGCGCGCCGTTTAAATGCGAAAGTCGTTCGTCTTATACAATAACAGAGGAAGATAAAGGAGCTGCGTAGACAAAGCCTTGTTCTGACTTGAAAGTAAGGAGATGGCAGAGGAGACAATGAACTGCTCTCCTGGCTGAGCGGAACAAAGCATTGCATACGCCATTCGAGCGAGCCATTCTTAGCTGGCGCTTTGAGTGGTGGTTATGGGGAAGCTCGGTGGTGATGGCCGCCCTGAGACGGAGGCAGCTGCAGCACGATAGACATGGCTACCCGGTTTGTGCGCTTGATGGGATCTCTGGGCATCTGAAGTGTGAGTGACGATGTGCGACGGTGTCTGGTGGATGTTTGGGCGTCACTCGGCATGTTTAGCCGAGCGCGTGGCCGTGGTGCCCGGGCCCGGGCGGTCAACCAACGTCATCTGCCAGTCGAGTCCCCTCCACAAACAACCCCGACACCGCGCCGACATGAGGTCTGCTCGAGACGCAAGGTAAGCAGACGCGCCACGGCCCCTTTGCAGCTGTTCCTGACTCCTAACTTCGCGCAGAGCGTCCTGGGAATTGCTCGAACAGGCAAAGAGCCTCGCCGACCTGCGTGCCGCCGTTGGCCTTGGTTCTGCGCCCGCTACCCTCGTCAGCGGCCAGCGTTCCGCGTGCTGGAAGGTGAGTCTCCCCACAGAAGAGCAACACCGAAGGCCTCGACGTCGGAATAGGCTCCCTGCGCGCGCATGGATCGCCGATCAGTCTCCGGACTCGGGACCGCCCATGGCTAAGCTCGTACCCGCAGGCATTCCTCTTGTTTGAGAACGTCGACCACGCGGAATGGCCCTCCACCCTTGCCGAGTCGCGCTCCGTCTACGACTCCCTCCGCGCCCACTTTCTGCGCGCCATAGAGAACCCCGACGAGCTCGAATCCGCCCTGGACCCGCTCAGCGAAAACGATGAAGTACGTCTCTGCCCATACCACGTCGCTCGCGTCGCACCGCCGGGGTAGCGCATAGCAAACCCAAGTCTGACCTCTGACTAAGCTGTGAAAGTCCCCTTGGGTTGGTCTGCGCAAAGATGAAGCCCTGCGCGCCGAGATATTCCAAGATGTCGACCGCTGCATGCCCGACAACACCTACTTCCGCCAGCCCGACACCCAGAGGATGCTGCTCGACATCCTGTTCATATTCTGCAAGCTGAACCCGGATGTAGGATACAGGCAGGGTATGCATGAGGTGCTTGCCCCGATACTGTGGGTTGTCGAGAGGGATGCTGTGGATCCAAAGGCTGCCGGGGTGGACAATCGCACCCAGCACAAGGATCTGTTGCTTGACATGTGCGACTCGCGCTTCATCGAGCATGATACCTTCACGCTGTTCGGCCTGGTCATGCAGAACGCAAAGGCCTACTACGAGTCTTCCAAGACAAAGCAGTCCAGCGACGCACCTATGCTTGTGAAATGCCGTCACATCTTCGAAAAGCTCCTTCCAAAAGCGGATCCGGAATTGGCAGATCACCTCAAGGAAATCGAGGTTGCTCCCCAAATGTTTCTGATGTAAGTCCTATCATCTTTAGATCTCCCCTTTACATCTAGAGAGCTGACGTATGAAGGCGCTGGATGCGGTTGCTTTTTGGTCGTGAGTTTCCGTTCGATGACGTCCTTCCCATGTGGGACCTCATGTTCGCTGCCGATCCTTCGTTGGAAATTGCAGACTACGTGTGTGTAGCTATGCTCCTCCGTATTCGCTGGCAATGTGGGTGCACTGCTTCGACTCCCGCTGTGCTTCTTTGCTGATACCAAAAATCAGTACTCGACGCTGATGCGAACATGGCCATCACAATCTTGCTACGGTACCCGCAGCCGCACAAGGACGATCCTCCCCGCACTTATGTTCAAGACGCGGTGCAATTGAGTGAGAAGCTTAACTGGGAAACCGCAAGCCAAATTATCAAGAACTACACAGGCCGTGCACCTGCTCGACCTCCGCAGCGGCCAGAAACACCTCAAGAACAGACATCTCCCCAGCGACAGCTTTCTCCATTCAAACTCAATGCTCATGCCAGGTCACCGTCAGGCAGCATTGAAACCATAATTCAAGATGCCGCCCGAGGCATACACAAGACTGGTGAGAAATGGGGTGTTAACAAAACCATAAGAGACGCAGTTGGCGATTTCCGGAAGAACGTCCAGGGAATACAGTCAGGCCGCAATGCCCCCAGCTTCAGGGCACTGATCACCGGAGAAGCCAACAGAGCAACGGATCCTACAACATTGTTGCAAAAAATCGAGTATTTAGAAGAGCGCAACAAGTCACTGGGAAGGATGCTCGAAGAGTCAGTCTCTGAATTGTGGGACTGTCAGAAAGATGCGTTGGACGGAAAGGGTTCCGAGAAGAAGACCATAGAGTCCCTAAGCCTCGCCATTGCAAAGGTGCAGGTTATGCAAGTGTACCTCGAAGACTCCAGCATTCCACTACCGGCGGATGACCCTGCTCCGTTCGAAGAATCGGCCCCAAAATCGACCTTGACGGAAGTGAGCGAGGAACCATCTGTACCGTCAAGTGAAGATCCCAGTACGACGGCCGAGCGGACTGCGCCGACCTCAGACAACCCAACCTCAGCCCCAACCAGCCGTAAGGCCACACCAACGACCGTGCCGCATTCAGCCACAATCAACAGCCGCCCCGAAAGCCTTGCAAGCCCCCCAGCTTCCGCCTCATCCTCCCAGACCCTCGCCCGCAACTTCTCGCCAGGATCCCGGACGCGCCCCAGCCTCGCCTCGTCATCCTTCTCGTGGATGTTGGGCCAGGAGCCGGACACCACGCCGGCTTCAAGCTTCGCCGCGGCGTCGCAGCTCAGCACGTTCCAGCCGCTGGAGAAGCGCGAGCGCCGCCGCAACAAGCCCGCGGGCGGCGCAGGCGGCAAGCGCGGAGCCTCGGGCGGCAGCGCGTACTCGGAGGGTCCGGGCGGCGACGGCGGCGACGGAGACAAGTCGTTCCTGTTCGGGGACGACGAGTTCATGACCGGTCCTTTGGGCCCCGGGTCCACGGCGAGCGGGAGGGCGACGAAGAAGGGGAAGGAGGTGTTGCTGCGGGAGGTGTTCGATTTGGATGAGGTTGGCCGTGCGAGCGGCGGTGCGAGCGGTGCGAGCAGTACGAGCGGTGTGAAGGCTGGTGGGGAGTGAGGCGGGGTGGGGAGGGTGAGAGAAATGGGAAGAGAGGGGGAGTGTTATGTCTTCATGATGATCGAGAGCATAGCATGGCGTGGTGGCTGCTGCTTTATGATTTGATTTGCGTTATGTTGCAGAGAAGAGAGATGGTGGCGTGGTTTTTTTTTTTAAGTAAATATATTATATCTATCACGACTTGTATATTTATTTATATTTTGGGTACGCTTGCGTCCATCTGTTTCGTGATTTAGATTAAAGTGAGAAAGCAAATTGACCCGATTTATTGGTGGTTGTGTGGCTTTGCTAGTGTTGTTGCCAGCTTGGCGCGCAAGAGTTTAGTTGAGGGCTGGTGCCGACTACTCTTGAGTTTTGGCGCACGACTTCGCGAAAAGTGGTTGCCTCGCAGCGCGAGGCGGATGCATTTCCTCTTTTGGAAGTACTGCGCTTGCCCAATTGAGCAATTGTGCATTGGTCGCATTATCGCCTCCGTATACGCGCGGAAACCGCCATCTGGGGTCTGAGCTTCGGCTTTAGACGGTCATGATGGTTGATCTGAACGATGCGTGGCCGGGAAAGCTAAGATGCGAAATCGAGCTGCAGGGGCGAGCAGTTCCCACAGCAGTTCAACGATACTCCGTTCGGTGTGGCCGTGACACTCACTCTCGCCCCTCCGGATCTCGGGGATATGCCGATATGGCAGGCGTCACATGCTACTGACGAGCATCCTGTTGCATTGGTGCTGGATTGCATCGTTGAAGCTAGCTACCGATCACTAATCACCTTGAGTGTTGTTGTTTGATGAGATGGTCGCGCAAATGCAGAAGAAAAGCCAATGACACTGTACTACAGCACCCTTCTGCCGAAGGGCGGCCAAGTAATATACCTGTTCCATCACTGATTGTAAGCTCCGCACTACTCTCGTGGAAGGCAGAGTTATCCATTCTTTCAAATCGACGTGCGTTGGCTTTTAACCGGGCCCAGAGAGGGAGGTCCGTGGGAAAGATTTATGGCGAGAGCTGCACGTGTCCCTCTGGTTCCACACGCATTCGGCATGGTGCGCTGTATGTGTTACAGAGAAGGCATGAGATACATGACTGAATTGGCTACCCGCTGACATCGTCTGTAGTGAGTTGCGTGGCCACAGAAAGGTATTTGAAGCCAAGCCATGCCTGCAGGGCTCTAACCTCCACTATGAACTCAGTGGAGAGTTTTCCTCGGAGATAGTTCCGCGGCTAGCTATCTATACCCAACATATTTCATACTCCTGACTCGGAATATCCGTTCACTGGCTTCCTGTCCAAAAAGATATTGTATGAAGTGGCAGTAACGTCGATTGGTGCTGAGAAGTGTAGGTTCAGCATGAGTTTGAACTGTTGGGCCGCAGCATCGAAAGACCTTGAATGAAAACGTGTCAATAAGAGCTACAGCCTCTGGAACTTCAAGTAAAATATGACTGAGGTTATCGGCCGGTAGCATCCACCGGGAGTGTCGGCTGTATTTTTCTTTTGCTGAGTATTTCATACTACTGGTAGCAGCGAAGGAAGTTGAGGGCATTTACGAATCATGGCTATCAATTGAGGTTTTGAATAACTTACCAGCGTCCTGTTCTATCCGCTGTCATGGTAGTAGCATGTGATTATATGACACTGGTTTCGCGTCAGTGACGATAGAGACTGTCTGCTAGTCTGCTCAGCACAGCAAATACTCGTCCGTTCCCACCTACTTCTTGGTTTTTCAAGGGGTTTTCACTCGTCTCCTTTCCTCTGTCTACCAAACCTTCGAAAAGGTGCTTCCGATGCCGAGGCTGAGCCAGCAGTGTTGGCCAGTCTCGAATGATGATGAAGCACATGATAGAGCGACAATGGTGCATATCATGATTATTTACGAAGCTTCCACATCCTACAAAAAAGTACGGCGAGGAAAGTTTCGGCCCTAAGGACGCCACTCATGAAAGGACGAGTGCTACCATGAACTACTAAAGGCCTTCATCCAACCGCGCAAGAGTATGGCCTGTCTAGATGCTCCCTATTGATGAACATGTTCAACCTAGCTCTTAAAGTCTCTCAGAATAGTCATTGAATCAGACAAAGTAGATGGGACGAGCGACTGACGCATTTCGGCCACTTAACATGAGGCAGAGGCAGTAAAGTATCGAGCCTGAACCCAACATAAGCAATTTTTTTTTTCTCTATACAAAACTGGTATCCGCAAATCTATTCCTCCGCGATGCCGGCCTTCCTCTTCTTTCCTCTCTTCTTCTTTTTGCTTCCTTCCCGGATATCCACTCCATCGTCTCTTGCACTCTTCGTCTGGACGTCGACCGGCGCCTGGATAGGCAAGCCGTGATCATTGTACTTCTTGGTGACATAGTCACTGAAACCGTACTTCGGACCCTCCTCGTCACCGAACGTCTCCTTGCGCCATTCCCTGAGCCTAGCCTTCTTGCCAAGTTTCTTCTTGTCCTTCTTCTTCTTCTCGGGGTCGCGCCAAGAAGCCATCTTCTTGAGACCGGCGAACTGGTTCAGCTGGGCGTCATCCGCGAGCAGGATGTCGCGAGCCGTGAGGCCGAAGGTGGTTGGAGAAGTCTCACGGTAACGGAACCTGGCAGGTCCGCTCTCAGTCTGCTTAGCCGCGAGGTCCACTTCAATGTTCTGGTCAACGAGGCTCTCGATGATGCGGCGTTCCCGGCGCGCTGCGCGCTTGGTGTCGATCTCGTCCTTCTTTGACTTCTTCTTTTTCTTCGAAACAGTTTCCTCATCCGATGCGTCTGCCTCGCCGTTGGGAAGCTGAACACCACCGTCCTCCTCGTCTTCGCCACCGGATAGGTTGACGACGGGCGCTTCTTCCTCATCTTCGAAGTCCGGAATAATATCCTTGATGTCGATGTCGTCGTCCCAGGTAGGCTTCTTCGGCACCTTCTTCTTCTTCTTCTTTTCCCCTCCATCATCAGAGTCGGAGGCGGCTCCCTCCTTTTCGGCGTAATAGTTATCGCCGAAGCGCTTCTGCATCTCCTGGTCCCAACGGTCATCGTCCCAATCGGCATCCAGCACATCTCTCCAGTCGTCCAGGTTGAACTCCTTGCCGCTCAGGCCCGCCGCCTCCTTGATCATGTTGAGCTTCTCTTCCATCTCCTCAATCTTGAGTTTCCGTAGGCGTGCCTTGTCTTCATCCCGCTCACGTTTGATCGCTTCCTTCCTCTCGCGCTCCTTATCTCTCTGCTTCTGTCTTGTACTCTTCTCATCCCTACGCACCGAAGACTTGGCCACAGCGTCACGAGCGAATGTCTGCAGCTTTTCGTTGGCGGTAGCAGGGTCCTCGAAGCGCATGTTGTACGCCATTTCAAACTCATCAGCGCGACGGTCGTCGTCGTCCGAATCTGATTCCAGAGGCGCGAATTTGTCCGTGTCGAGCGTCCAAGCACGGGAAGCCAAGAAATTGGAAAGGAAGTTTTCGGGGTCCTTGTCAGCGTTCTCGATATCCAGCTCGACCTTCTTCTTTGGCTTGGCGGATGAGGCGGTGGGATTAGTAGCCTCATCCTTCTCCGGCTTGCCCTTGGCCACGAGGAAATCGTCCTCGTCTTCGTCGTCGCTTTCTTCCGCCTTGGTGGCGCTGGCAAGCTCCTTCTTCAAGGCCGCCTGCTCGTGCGCATACGGAATTGCGGGCTCACCCTCGTCGTCATCTCCAGTTATCCTGCCCTCCATGAGATTTTGGCGATGGTAGTCGCGGAGGGTCACGGGCTTCTCCTGCTTCTCGGTCGTGGGCAGGTTCTCGGGGTTCCAGTCGGAATAGAACTTGGCGCTCACGTCGTAGACACGCGGGTCTTTGCTGCGGATGGCATTGAGGGTGGCGGAGATTTCGGCATCGAGAGCCTCGGTGGCCAGCATGGCGTCGTCATCTTCGTCTTCGTCGTCGGACGAGGACTCTTCGTCTTCGTCGGCGCCTTCCTTGTTGCCGTACTTCTCCTCGACTGCGGACTCGTCAGCGCATGTTAGACGAAGGAAAGGGTGAGCAGAGAGACTTACGGCGCTGCCTCTCCTCACGCTTCTTGTTGTGCTCGAAGCGGCGTGCAAACTCCTCGTTGATCTTGAAGCCGACATCCTCGCCGCCGGAGACGGAGGATTCGTCCTCGTCGTCGAGCAGCTTCGTACGCTTGGCGGGGCGACCGCCGTCGGTCTGCGTCTTGTCCTTGGCCATCTGGACTGGGTTTGTGCGAGCAAGTGATAGCTTGCGGGTGATGGGTCAAAAAAAGTTCGAGACAGCCCGCGCACTCGGGCCATCAGGACGGGGCGATGCCTGATTGGGCGCTAGCTGCCGTTGCGGAGGTTCGCCTGGCATTTGGCCGCTGGCGGCTGCAGCACAAGAGCTATGCGCGCTACGCCCACCGCATTCACATGCAGACTATTTTCGTTGGCCGCACCGTGCCCGGAAAGGAGGCGCTTTGGAACTGTCTGAGGCGTGATTCCTTAAAAGCGCGTGCGTGCGGAGTGTGATCTCTTTCCATTCTCGGGGCCGGCTTGGCCGAAATGATCTGTCGGGTCGCTGCGCTCGGCCTGTGACGTGCACGCCGCCCTGCAACAAACACCTCCCGCCGCTGAACCCCCTCCCCGTGGATTCAAACATTGCGGCGCACCTGTCGCCATGCCCCTCTGATACGTTTTCGAGACCGCCTCATCTGTTCCCTCCACTCGTTTTGCATGCGCTGCCATGGCTGAGGAGCAGCAAACCCCCGTCCCAGCGGTGCTGATGCCCGTGGGGAAGCCGCTGAGCCTGATGTGCGCCTGGACCCCCGCAACCCTCCACCACCCGCCTCTGCTAACCTCGCGCTCCGTAGCCCCGTCATCCTGAAGGAAGCCGCGCTCGACAGCCCGACGTTCCGCGCAACGGCCGTCCATTTCGGCGACCAAATCGACCTGGTCGAGAAATGGCTGGAGAACTACGTGAAGACGACTGGCAAGCTCGTCCAGGAGGTCTCCAACCTCGAGAACACCGTGAACACCTTCCTCGCCCACGCTGAACCGCCTTCGTACATCTCCGAGGCCGCCATCGACCATGATTACACCATGCTTGCCGTTAAGCGCTACAGCGAGGGGGCCAGGGAGTTTTGGCAGGCCACGCTCAAGGGCATGAAGAGGACCGACTTTACCATTGTCGAGCCCCTGAGAGCTTTCCTCCAGACCGATCTTCGCGCGCTGAAGGACTTGCGCCGGACCCTCGACACCACCCAGAAGCAGTTCGACGGCCTGATCGCACGCTACGCTGGGCGCAAGAAGTCGGAGGAGGCCTCGTCGCTGCGGGAGGAGGCCTTCCAGCTGCACGAAGCCCGGAAGGCGTATATCAAGGCCTCTATGGATTTCTGCATCATGGCGCCCCAGATCAGGACGGCGCTGGACAAACTGTTGGTCAGAGTCTTCTCGGAGAGGTGGAAGGAGATGAAGACGTTGAGGGAGGCGACAGACAAGGTATACACTCAGTACACTGGCGAGATGGAGCGCGTCAGAGGCTGGTCCAGGGAAATGGAAAACAGCGAGAGAGTGTTCAAGCGCGAGCTTCACCTTGCCAGGAAGCAGCTCGAGGACAGTGCCGAAGCTGGCGTCCGACCCTCGCGAGAACTGGACGACTATACGATTTCGACTGTGCCTTACATTGGATCGCACAACTCGATGCAATCGCCAGCAAAGCCCGGCCCGGAGAAGTCGGAGAAGCAAGGATGGCTTTTCGAGCGAACCATCACGGGCAAGCCGGCAAGGACGGTCTGGGTGCGGAGATGGTTCTTCCTGAAGAACGGGATTTTTGGTTGGTTGGTTCATGGCGCACGTTCTGGCGCCGTGGAGGAGTCGGAGAAGGTTGGAGTATTGCTTTGTGGTATACGGCCTGCATTCCAAGAGGAACGCAGGTTCGCTTTTGAGGTTAAGACGAAAGACAAGACGAACATGTTGCAAGCTGAGAGCCAGAACGAGCTGATGGATTGGATTTCTACATTCGAGGTCGCGAAACGCAGAGCTTTGGAAGATCCCGCCAGTACAGGAGCGACCGCTACCCCGTCCGCCGACGCCGCGTTTGCCATCAGCCCGCCTGTAGCCCCCGAGTTCGCCGCCCGCACCGGAGACCACAACCCTCATGGAAACGACGATATTTTCTCCCTGAAGCACGCGGAAACCCTTCCGGTATCCAACCCAGATATGCGGGACATCGTTACCCGTAGCAGCTTCGACGTTACCGGCAAACGGAACTTCTCGGGCGGCCAGGAGGGAGAGAGCAGTAGTCGTGACCACGCCGCGAGGATCATCCAGAAGCTCGACCTCCACAGGAGAACGACAGCGAATCCACAGCTCAGTAGTATGCCTTCATCGCCAAATCCCTCTGCAGGCATTGCCGGTCTTATTTCAGCAAGCTACAATATTCACAACTTTCTCCCAGCAGCGCCTCAATCTAGTTCGCCCATGCTCTCAGCCGACGGCCGCGCGGCCACCATGCCCGTTACTTCCCTCGCGCCATCGACGCTCGCCAACCCGCCCGCTCCTACGAACCTAAGCAAGACCGCCGTCATTGTCAGCGGCGAACGAGGAATTGGTGTCGGTCGCCAAGATGGTATCATGCCCTCTGGACTCCTGGCCAACCTCTGGGGATCAACGAACTGGGGTTATGTCAACCGCTTTGAGAGAGGCGAGATTAAGTCCGCCCGGGACCACTCAGTCTCTCAGCCCCCAAGCCCAGTCACGCGTGCTATAACCGCTGCTGACGTTAGTGATTCTGTTCTCGAGGGCGCTAAGGAAGCTGCAGCTACCAGGGCCGCCCCGCTGCCACCTTCGACACATCGGAAGGCTCTCAGTGCCAGCATGACTCCAGACCCAATAATAACCAAGCAGGAACTTCCGTCGCGCCCGTCTTCCTCTTCTGATGAATACCCGAGCTCGTATCCTCTGGCTCTGAGAGCTCAGGACGTTCAGTTCCGACTGTTTTTCCCTAGCGTACCGCGCGATGAAAAGGTCGTCATGGTCTTCCGGGCGACTTGGAACCCGAACGAGCAGCAGGAGTTCCCCGGCCGTGTTTACGTCACAGCGAGCAATGTTTACTTTTACAGCAACCACCTCGGTCTCGTCCTCGTTACGAGTGTTAGTCTCAACGTAGTTGACGAAATCACTGGCGCTCCAGGCCGCGATTGCGACTTCCTGTTCATTCACATGAAAGAAGGAGTTCGTCCGGATGACTACAGCCGCGTTACCGTCAAGATCTTCCTCGAGCCCTTGAAGCTCGTCCAAAGACGTCTCAATTTCCTCGTGCGTAACTGCAATTCCGACATTCCGGAGAGCTTGGACGGCATCATCAGAACTCTTATCAGGATGGAGGGAAATGGTGGCGAAAGCCCCAGTATGGAGAGTTGGGACAACACGTCCAATATCGACACGCCCATTGAAGGACCTATGCGCCGTGATACCCTCGGCAAAGCAGGCCTACGCGTTGACGGCGATCTCTTCGCCAACATAACCTCACTTACTCGGAAGCCTACAAGATTTAAGCTGCCCCTGCAGCCCGTAGTATACAGGCCGCAGGGCATGACGCTGGTCGCCACCGAGCGTGAGTTCGACATCAGCGCCAAGGCGCTTTTCCACGTCATGTTTGGCGACAAGAGCGCAGTATTCCAAATGCTTTTCCGCGAGCGCTGGCCCCAGACCGTTGTTCAAGGCCCATGGATGCAACAGGAAGGCGGCCTTCAGCGCCGCGAATTCGAATACCGTGCGACTGCGGAATCACCAGTGGTCATCCGCGATTACCAGGTCATTGAGGTATTGAACGATCACCTTTGCTACGTCGTTGCCGACAAGAAGACGCCGTGGTACCTTCCCAACTCCAAAGACTTCGTCCTTATCAGCAAACTGGTCATCACTCACGTTGCGAAGTCACGCTGCAAGCTTGCCATTTACACGAAATTGGAGTGGACGAAAGAACCACTGCTTATCAGAAGTATGCTTGAACGCCAGGCTCTTGAGGACTTGGATCTTGAAGCGCAGGACCTTCTGGATATCATTGCGGACCAAGTCAATCGATTGGGCCGAGCAAGCCGAACCCGCAAGGCCGTTCAGATTTTCGGCTACCTCGGCCAACAGAATCAAACGGTGCAAGTCGCAGAGATGCTCTCGCCGGTCAAAGAGCGTAGATTCAAACTGCAGAAGAGGACGATGGGCAGAATGTTCACCGACCTCGGCCGCGCCATGGCTGCCAACTGGATCTCGACCGCCATCACCGTCTTCACCGGCGTCATCGCCGCCATGGGCAAGATCTTCACGGCGCACACGATGCTCCTGGGGCTGCTCGCCTTCAGCGGCGGCATGAACCTCCTCTGGAGCTACCGCGACACGTGGACGTGGTGGCAGGAGCGCAACGCGGGCAAGTTCATGGTGCGCATGGGCGTCACGCCAGACGTGGTCATGAGCAAGGCCGTCTACCTCCGCGACATTGACGAGATCTTGGTCAACGACACCATCGCGGCCGACTTTGGCATCGGCCTCGCCCGCAACGGCGGCAGCCACCACCACAGCGTGGAATACGGCGTCGGCGACGACAACAGTTCGGCAGTCCAGAACAGCTGCCAGCACACGTTCCTCCACCTCCTCAGCAACCCAGACCACTCGGGCTTGCAGCCGTACGCCAGCGGGTTCGCGCCGCACATGACGCCGTCGACGCGGGCGACGGGCACGCGGCTGCACCGCACGAGGCAGAACCTCGCGGCGTACCGGCACGACCTGCTGGTGGCGATGCGGCTGGTCAACCGCGTCGAGCGCGAGGTGCTGCAGGCCGAGTGGGAGAACTGGGTGCTGGACGAGAACGTGCGGTGCAAGCGCGTGGGCGAGATGATCCGCAAGCGGAACGAGACGGACGAGGGCAGCGTGGACTCGGTCATGGGGTGGTGGGATGGATACTGCGGCGACTGCGGGAAGGCGTTGGAGGGGTTGGATGTTGTGGGGTTGAGATGATGGATGGATGGACGGATTGGACGGACGGACTGACCGAGGCCCCGGACCTGATATGGAAGAAGGGGGGGGGGGGGGAGGGATGTGTGAAGGTTGACGTGGTTTAAGGTTATGGGAAAGTAGGTTAGGGTTGAGGAATATGCACAGCACGCCGAAGGATGTCATGGAAAGTGGGATGGGGGATGGGGTTGAGAAATGCACACTGAGGGAGCATGGGTTGCCTTTTTTCCTTTCAATCATGGTTCGGTGCAAGTATCGTATAAAGTACGTATAATCATGTCCATACATAACACAGTATGGGATATTCGCCTGATCCTTCCACAACGGCAAAAACAACGTTGAATCTTCCGAGGTCTGCCGGAAGCGAAGGTTACGAGTGGTAAGACAGCTCCTGTGCCGGCGACAACAGAAGGCGATCGTCGATATCCTCTTCCATTCCCGGCGGCGCACTCGGACCGAGAC
Organism: Diplodia sapinea; assembly: GCA_023087385.1. Taxonomy (NCBI): domain Eukaryota; kingdom Fungi; phylum Ascomycota; class Dothideomycetes; order Botryosphaeriales; family Botryosphaeriaceae; genus Diplodia; species Diplodia sapinea. The sequence goes on along the minus strand of JAJMYO010000036.1, from coordinate 56,744 downwards.
GGGTGGCCAGAATTCCAATTCCTCGGTGAGTACCGGTCAGCAGGCCGTTTGGTTTGGCTCACGACGACGAAAGCTAATACTAGCATTGCGCGTGGCGTACGTCGGTCTCGGAAAAGCAGAGCCAAATCGGAAGCTGTGGGAGATAGGCAGTTGTTGGAAGAACATGGTAAGGACCCGTGTGGCTGTGATAATAGACGTTTGTCTGGTTGACTACCGGCGTAGTAGGATGGCGGCGCGGCACAGCGTGGGGTGGGGTGTCCAATAACAGGTTGCAGACTAGGGGACCTAATGCATAAGCACCCACGCACCCCTCAAAGTTAGAGTGACCCTACTGCCCCCTTCCCGCTCCGGTGGATTCTTTGGCTTTGCTTGACAGTTGCACGCTAAAATTGGCCGGTCTGACAAACACGCCTTCATTGACTGTCGTCGTCATATCACCCACGTTTTCTTTTCTTTTTCTCTTTGGGCCATGCCGAGACATCGATTGCCCGGCTCTACTTGAGGACGACAGTATTGGTGACACAATATAACAATACGTACTCTATGAAAAACCCATGTCCAAACAAACAGGAATATATGGAGTAGCTGCTTGAGCAGGGGCTGGAGCCTAATGCTGACAAGATGGTAGCAGGGAAGTAGCGCTAAAGCTGTTTCAAATAACCTCGATCTACTATGCGTGTTTTACGGCACCGGTGTAATAGGAGCACATGGTGCTCGTGATGCACAGGGCGGGGTTCGCTGACGTTTCTTACGTTGGACTGCGGAGCGCATCCATCAAGGGGTACGATGTCTCTCTCTCAGTACTATTCCGTCACCGGCTTGGAAGTGTGGGTAAGTCTAGAAGGGGCGTATATATGATCAGGGGGAGGCGCGATGAAGCAGAGAGGATCTCTCTGCTAATAGTCACTTTTTCTTGAAGTGTCTTCTTACCAAACCATTCGAAACATGGCGCTTGGGGAGATTTTCTCTTCCTTCACTTACGATGCCGCGGCCGGCAACGGCCTCAGCGCACTTCACGTCTTGCCCACCTCGCTATTCGTCGCGCCCTTATTCGTCGTCGTTCTTGGGTTGCTCTACGCGTTGGTCGGACGCAACGGCCTCCATGCCGGCTTCCCACTCGTAAGAGCGGACGAGGAATCCAAGTACAGCTTCGAGAAGGCGCAGGCAGAATAGAACGCCGGCGCGCACAAGCCCATTGAGAAGGGCATGGACCGGGTATGTTGCTGGCATCATGCACACGCGGATCCACACATCCACAGATCCACACATCCACGAATCCCCCCTCCCTCTGTTTCTCCACTTTATACGATTGGGAAGTTTGATGGTGGGAGTTCTTATACTAACAAGTAATCCGATGGTTGCTGAGCACTTAGTTCAAAGGCGCCTTTCAAGTTGTCACGGCCATCGGACCCAGGATCATCCTGCCGAACAAGTATGCGGATGAGATCAGGAACGATCCGCATCTGAACTTCACAGATGCCATAAACAAGGTGAGAGAAGATTCCTCCTCCCTCAGGAAGACGGTGATGGGACCACGAGAGCCTTCGTACTTATCCGTTCCCCACTGCAGGAGTTCTTCGGAGATTATCCCGGCTTCGATGCGTTCGCCATCTTGAAAGAGAGAGATATCTTCCAAGAGGCCATCCGAATCAGACTCACCCAGTCTCTGAGTGGGTAGAACTTTTCCAACGCATCTAAAGTGAGCTCCTGACGGTGTGTGACTCTCCTAGATTCCATCACGGAAGACCTCGCCTCAGAAGCTCGTGACATCTGCAACGAGGCCATTCCAGACAGCAAAGGTACGTCTCCCTCCACCCTCCCATCTTCACGACGCTCATGCCCCCTCCCCGTACAGAATCCACCTCCGTCGCCCTCAAACCGCTCGTCATGGACCTCGTCGCCCGCGTCTCGCAACGTGTCTTCATCGGGCCCGACGCGTGCCGCAACGAGGAATGGCTGACCATCACCAAACGCTACACGGTCGACTCGCTCGCGGCGGCGCGCGAGCTGCGCGCGTGGTCGCCGCTGGCGCGGCCGTGGGTTCACTGGTTCCTGCCGTCGTGCCGGCGCGGCGGGCGCGCAACATCGACCGGGCTCATGCGAAGGGGAAGGTGGCGGACGCGGTGGGCTGGCTGGACGAGAGCGCGCGCGGCCGCCGCTTCGACCCCGCGTGCGGCCAGCTGGCGTCCGCCGTGGCCGCGACCTTCACGACGACGGAGCTGACGTGCGTGTGCGTGCTGAACCTGTGCGCGCACCCGGAATACGTGGAGCCGCTGCGGAGGGAGATTGTCGAGGTGTTGGGCGAGGGCGGCGAGGGCGGCGAGGGCGGCGAGGGCGGCGAGGGCGGCCGGTGGAGGAAGGCGGCGTTGCAGCGGCTGCGGTTGATGGATAACTTTATCAAGGAGTCACAGAGGCTGCAGCATGAGGTTAGAGGTGAGTTGTCCGTCTCGTCTTGATCGTGTTCGGTTTTTCGATGTTTCCTCACTGTCTGATCCAGCAACCATGACGCGCACGTCCATGCAGCCCGTCACCCTCTCCGACGGCACCGTCATCTCCAAAAACGCCCTGGTCATGGTCAGCACCGACAAGGCCATGAACCCGGCCGTCTTCCCCGGCCCGCACGCCTTCAACGGCCGCCGCTTCCTCGAGATGCGCGAGCGGCCCGGCCAGTAGAACCGCTGGTAGCTCGCCACCACCAGCCCCGAGCACCTCGGCTTCGGCCACGGCGCCCACGCCTGCCCGGGCCGCTTCTTCGCCGCCAACGAGATCAAGGTGCTGCTGATCTTCATGCTGATCAAGTACGACTGGAAGCTGCCCGATGGCCGGACCGAGATGCCCGCGTTGAGGAGGTGGGCGCACGAGAAGTTTGTGGATTTGGAGGAGAGGGTGTTGGTGAGGAGGTGGGATCAGGAGGAGATTGAGCTTCGAGTTTCCAGGTCCGTACGACTACTATTTCCCGATGACTACCTACGAGAGTATACAATTTGCAGCCCAACCTTGTGTGTCCGATGTAAGAAGGAGACAAATGAAACTATACAAACGCAACGAAAACCAATCCAACAAACCCACCCACCCTTCTCCCCACATCACACCTGCCCATTCCCAACCGGCGCACCGTTCCTCCTCCCCCCTACAACACGATGTCCGTTCGCCGCCGCAACCGCAACCGTGGCATCCACGTCGTCGTCCCAAACGACCTTCTTGCCTACCGGGAAAACCTCCCAACTCCCCGCGTCGTCGGCCAGAAACACCGGCGGCCCGCCCGGGCCTCCCCACGGCTTCCTCCTCATCTCGCCCCTCGCCCCCTCCGCCCGCCGGACGCCGGGACACTCGCGCGCGAAGGCGCGCAGCATGGCCGCCCCGGCTGTCGTGACGATGGGCCGGCCCAGGCACGCGTGCGCGCCCCAGCCGTGGTGGATGTACGCGTCGTCCGGGCGGTCGGGCGAGACGGCGTGCGGGGAGGGGAAGGTCGCGGGGTCGAGCGAGGCGGTGGCGAAGTTGAGGTAGAGGAGGGTGTTGGCCGGGAGCTCGTGGGGGTGGGGGTCGGAGTCGGACGAGGATGATGGGCCGGATGGGATGGTGGTGGCGGTGGGGTTGGTGCGGAGGACGCCGGCGGCGGCGGGGAAGAGGCGGAAGCTGGGGAAGAAGGGATGGTGTTAGTTTTTTTTTTTTTTTCTTTTTTTTCTGCCAGGGTGGTGGAGGTTGGTGGGGAGAGAGGAAGGAAGCCTACGTACCCTTCCAAGGCGTATTTCTTGAGCTTCTCGAAAGCGTCCGGGGTGTCGGATTGGGCGAGCTCGACGATGGTTGGCCAGTGGTGCTTGTACTCGTCCGACATGTAGACGTCGATCAGTTGGGCCCACTGCGGATCGGATGGAGGTTGTCAGTGGTTGCGCGCAGGAAGGAGGGAAGAATGGGGGAGAAGTTACCGCTTGTGCTTGCGTCGCAGCCGCCGCCGCCTGCGTGGGGATGAGCTCCCAGACGACATCTTCGACCGACTTGCCGCTCTCGAGCAGCCGCGACACCAGCTCCTTGCCGAAGCCGGGCAGCGGCGGCCCGCTGCTCGGCGCCAGGAAGTCCAGCAGCATCTGGATCAGGCCGGGCGACCTGGTCGCGCCCTCGACGGCCTTGCGCATGACGTCGCCTAGCTGCTGGGTCTCGCGCGCGGCCACGACGCGGTGCTTGTACGACTTGGCCGTGTCCAGGTCCAGGAAGACGTACTCGAACAGGTGCGCGAGCACGTCGGCGAGCTCCTTGGTGCTGTAGCCGTTCTTGGTGTTGGTCGAACTGTCGTCGCGCAGGGGGATGTCGAAGTATTTGGCGGTGAAGATGGAGTGCGCGAGGTTTCCGATGCTGCAGCAGAGGTCAGTGATGAGTCGGTTTATGATGATGGACGAGTCGGGACTCACTCCTTGACGACGTCGATTTGGTAGACATTGCCCAGCTTGCGCTTGTTCTTGCGGATCAAGTCCTGAGTGATGGATTCGTAGAACTTCCGCACTTCCTGAAGGGTATCGTTTGGTCTGTACATGGCTTCTTGGACCTCTCTCCGCTGCTTGGAGTTGGACGGCTTGTCGCCGGAGAGCATGTAATCATGCCCCGTGAGCTGGTAAGTGTGATCACCCCCTGGGAACATATGTCAGTTTGTTCTAAAAATGGGGATCCTGGAATGTATGTGCTCTTACATGTTACCTTGAACCGCTGCTGGTCGTGGAGCACATCGACGACACTCTTCCACGTGATGACTGGCACGGGAGGCCCAACGAACTTTGGCGGATTGTAGTTCAGCTCGATGTTATGCGGCGATCCATGTTTGGCAAACAGTTCTCTCATCCTTTCCGGAGTGTTGAATGGGTAGAGTGCGTAGACGCTATTGGCGCGGTAGAAGCCAGGGAAAGCTCTCATGAGCAGCTTGTACATCACACCGCCACCGGCCACATCGGTGTCTGAAGAAGCCTCCTTGAAACTTAATTGAGTCTAATGTTAGTCCTGCCTTCCAAACGTGCGATTCACAAGAAACTCACCCGAAGCTGGTCAAACTGTATGGTCCGTACTCGACAGAGTAGAACCTATCTCCACGCACAAGGGCTACAGCATCTGCGAGAATGGCCTCCGAGATGGTGAAGCCGGGGCACAAACCAGACCCCGGAGAAAACGGTTTCTTGGCCTCTTCCGCCATGAGGCCGGGGTACAGTTCCACGTTGTTCGGGTGGCCGTACAAAGCCTCGACTGCACTTTGCATAAGCATCTACTCAATCCCAGTCATGGAGGCATAGAGGGACTTACGGCTTTCAGCAACACCGGGCTGTGTGTTGATTTCCTTGAAAGTCTCGAAAGGCTTCAGTTTGAAGAACTGCCGGAACTCGTTGAGAGAGGCAAGCCCCCATCTACGGCCTTGTTCGATTCCGAGAATCTCAATCGCCTTGAGCGCCGGCGGGACATTGCGAGCACCGAAAGCACCTGCGACGTTGTCTGTTCCTGTCTGGAGCAGGTTAACCAGGCTGTCGGCGGAGAAGCTGCCGTCCTCGCCTCTCGCCAGATCGCCAAAGGTCCACTGGCCGGGGTCCTTGGGGACAGATGTGTAAACCCATTTCCTCAGTGTAGTCAGGAACTCTTCTGTTGAAAGGGTGCCTGGTGAGTAATTAGTAGAAGCATTTACACATATCAAAAGGGGGATGTTTTCTTAACAAGTGCGAGCACTGAAAGACTCCACCGTCGGCCAGACTTACTGAAGTCGATGTCCTTTCCATAGATCTTCGCCATGAAGTCGTTGAGCCACGCTTCATCCTTGTTGCTGGTGGCGCAATGCCAGCGGTAGATGAAGTTGAACTCGGCGCTGACCTGGTTGCCGACGCCCTTGGGCGTGCCCTCCGAGTCGAAGACATTGCTGAAGGCCTCGCGCGGGTCCAGCCTCCAGTTGGAGTCAGTCTCGTTGTCGTTCAGGTTGAGGATGGTGCGAAGGTAGTCGTTGAGGATGACATTGACGTATAAGCCGCAAGTGATACTACATTGAGACACGGTCAGCATGCCAATGGCGTTTTACGAGCACATAACCAGGGCATCTTACAGTCGTCCGGTCTGAAACAGGTCGTTGTCACGCTTCTGCAACGCCTTCTCGTATTCCGAACTCTCGGTACTCAGCCCGGACGGCAGGCTGAAGCGTCCGTTTTCGTTGATTGTAGCCAGCTCTTGGACGACGTAGTTGTGGAACCGGTTGAAGGCGATGATGAGAGCGCACACGCCAGGGGGCTGACCGAGAAGACGCCATTCGGCGAAGGAGTCCTTCTTCAGCATACCGTCTTGGAAAGTTCGCACCCCATTTTGCTGGTCCTGGTTGTGTCCGTACAGCGGACCGAGGTCGAGATATGACGAGCTGACGAGGGTTGTGTCATCTTGGTCATTGGTGCGGAAGATGTCGTGGATGATGATGGTTGCAAAGTAGAACAGGTGTGAGGAGACCTTGGTAGGGTGCTCCCGTGCAAGTCCATCGCGACGCAGAAGAGCTGCGGAGGAGTCAGCGTTGGTTGGGTAGAGGGGTGTTGGGGCCATACTGTCAAAGATGAGCCCTGGCTCGGGCAGGTTTGCGGATCGCAGATTCTGTCCAACCACGCTGCGAGCGTAGTGGCTGCCGGCCGCACCGAGCTGTGTGTACATGATGTTCTGCGTTACCGTCAGTGCTGCCCTCGTGCGCAGAGTCGTTGCTGTAACGTGCGTTGTTGCTCCCATCTGCAGCCCTGTACTTGAAGGGCTCCCCCAGGTACGAGATGGGAGGATGCTCGAGTCCATTCCAGAGTGTCTTGATGAACTGGCCACTCAGATCATCACGAAGACCGGAGTCATTTGGAAGTGATGCCGCCAACTGGATGACCCCTTCGTACTGTGATATTTCTGTGAGCCATCGGGCCTACGGCCCTTTTGAAGTGGGACTTACAAGATACTTCCGATCGTCAATCGAGCCATTTGCCAATATGGTCTGTCCAAAATTGCGGATGAGGTTGAGGTTGGGCACAACACGGCCACTCTGACTATGCAGGTCCTCAGCGGCCTTGCCTGCGATCTTCGACAGATTCGCGGCTTCCTCTGAGCGGCCTCTGTTAATATTGCCTGAAGCCATTCTGGGGACAGTCGCTCAACTCAAGGACAGGGCAAGCTGATATTCACGGTGAGACGGGCTGCATGTAAGCCTTTATACGCGGCCACAGACATTTTCACATGTTGATAGAAGAAGCCAAATGCACCGCCTCTTGGGACTGACGCAAGAGCTGGGGCTCCCGGTAAGGCAGACATGCCAGATACGGGATTGGAGATGATTTCGCAATGGTGCTGACTGGCTGCGTCCGGACTGAATATTATTGCCCGTCCGAGGTGGTACAGGAGGTCAGGATCGGAAACGAGGGCCGTCAGACACGAGAGGTGAGCTGTTTGCAGCGAAGCGTCCTTTCACCTGCGTGATGTGTAAGGCGGACACATGATTAGCCGCATAACACGGTTTGAGGCGTTCGTAATTCGCTGCTCGCGGTTCTTGTGTCACGCTTCAGCTGAAGGTATTGCTTACTTTCCTCAGTAGGCGCGTCGAGCCGAGCAGCTGAAGCCAGACGAAGAATGGAAGCGGGCCCAGGAAACCACACACAACCCGGGAATTCCGCCCTCTCGCGTAGCATTGGTCAGCATCCGTCAGGTTCGATGCAGCCACGCGGAAGCACATCGCCGACCGGCTCAGACCTTCCCTGCATCCATTCCAGCCCTTTTCCCTATTTGGGTTAGCGCTGATGACTAGTCCGTGCACCCGCCGACCCCACCTCAAATCCGTCCGGAGGCCCCCACCACTTCGCCCTCAACCTTTGTCCTTCGATTCCCCACAGCCTCGTTCTCCGCCGCTCAACAACAGAGACAGTCATACCTCCACCACCCTCTGGCCATCTGATCACACGTCGTCAACCCAGCCCCCATCTCAGCCAACTCAATCCGCCTCACCCGACGTTCAAAACCCGCTTTCGAACTCCAAGTCAGCGCTAGGCAGCAGCACTTTCCAACCACTCTCCCAGGCCTTTCACCACTTCCCGGCCACACCCCAACCAGGCAAATAAAAAAAGAAAAAGGAACCAAAAACATAGGCAAGGACAATACCCCACCATGCCCCACTACGCCCTTCTTTCCATCCCCGCCATGTGGATCGTCTCCATCTACCCGCACATGCATGCCGTCAACCTGATCAAGAGCGCCAACAACAACCGCTGGGACAACACCAACTCCCGGGGCTCCGCGTGGTCGGCGACGCTGAAGCAGTCGGTCCCCGCCGACGTGCTCGCCCGCTTCGAGCGCGCCGAGGCCGCCCACCGCAACGGCCTCGAGAACCTGCCGCTCTTCGGCCTGGCCGTGCTGAGCGCCGAGTGGGCCGCCGTGCCCGAGAGCACCATCGCCGCGACTGCGTGGGCCTACATCGCGTTGAGGATCGTGTACAACGCGCTGTACATGAATGTTACCGAGATCAAGAAAAGCTTCGCGAGGAGCGGGGTGTGGGCGGTGAGTTCGTTGGTGGGCTTGAGTTTGTTTGTGAGGGCGGCGCTGCAGTGAGTGGAATCGATGAGAGAGGGACGACGGGCGGGGCTGCCATGGAGTGGCCTTTCTTTTTGTCTTATCTTGATTGGATGTGAACACCTCTTTACGCCAAACTGGAAACTCTCTCTCCGTTGCTTGGCACGGCTACCAAAAAAAAAAAAGTGACGACATCCCCTTCATCAGCCTTGCGATACTATCTAAAGGTCTAGATCCAGCTGGATCGAGGGTTCGGACGAGGGTCCCCCTAGAATTTTCGACCGTCCAGGATCCAGGATCCGGGGCTTAGGTATGTATAATCTTGATGTAACTAAGCCTGAGCGCGCTAGCCTTTTTTTTCTTTCTTTTTTTTGGTTACTGGTTAGCTATTCAAGAGCCAATGCTTCACTTGTCACTCGCGCTTTTGCTGATTTAACTTTACTCGTCCATCCTTGACCACGATCATCCCAAGCAGTGGGGATGTACATGAGGAAAACAGATTTCGTAAAGATCGAAACCTAATGAGGGGAAGGACCCATCTCGCCTAGATTTTTTCATCACGTCAAACCACCACATCTATTCAGCGTCGAGTCTGCTTGCCTTCCGGGTTCCGTCGGCTACCAACGATAGTATGCCATTCAACATGATAACTCTAATGTGAGGGTCTTGCTTTCCTCTCTATCCCAGCACGTGCTCTTGGTTCAGATTTTGATGGGAAATGTAGCCGATCGTGCTCTCGCTAAGCTGTAAGCGATAACGAGGAAAGAGTAGATCTACGCGAGGATCTTTCACTTTCAATCTGGTTGAAACATGCGGATGGAGGGCCGTGTCTGAAGAGGAGTGAGGAACAGGTCCACCACGTATGGCATGATCGAATGCCGTAGACAAGAAGGTATGGAATACGGGGTCGGTTGTGGTTGCAGTCCAAAGTTTAAATTGCACGGGATGATATGGTCTGTCGAACAACACGCTACGGTTGCATCACGGGTGCGAGCATGATTGGTGGGAGAACTGCCGGTGGAAGAGGGCCCTGGTGGGCGCAGGGGCCTTGTGGGGTAACAGTGACGATGATCTCCAAACGGACGGCAGCCATGTCCCCGATCAGGCAGGCCAACGGTTACCACCACCGATGATCCGTATCCAATGTCAGGTACCGTATCCATGACGCACGAGAGCGGGGTCGTGCCGGCATTTAACATGAGGCTCAGTCCACGGTGTTAGCGACTGCCCTGAGACTTCATCGGTTGCCCACCATGGCGTTGCGTAATGGCCTGATCGCTCTGGCCTCCTTCTCCTCCATTGTCTCCGCACAGACGACAATCTCTACGGACAACTTCCAAGCAGTTCTTGCGGCCGACTCCCAGGTTCTGCGCTCTCTCAAGCCAGCTTCCCAGGACACCTTTGACTTTTCCATCGACGATGTCTTCTCGTCCAGGAATGGAGATGGCAACTACCACACGGGCGACATCACCTTCCGGTATCGCAGTGGATCGTCGGGCAGCTGGCAGACTGGAAACAGCGCGGCTGAACGCGCTCCCGTCACCTCGACTCCCGGCAATGGAGGCCTTGCATCGGCAAACTTGGGCCCCACTCTGCCCGATTCCACCGCCAGCCTGAACGTGACGCGCAGATGGATTGACTTGGACGGCGACCTTGGCCTGGAGTTCACGCTCGCCAATGTCGCCGACGACAGCGTGGAGATTGGAAGCCTGGGGATGCCGGTGGAGTTCAACAACATCTTCACCGGCCGCGACGCGATCGAGACGCGCGACAAGTGCGTGCTGCTGGACCCGTACATCGGCCTCCACGCCGGCTACGTCCAGGCAACCCGTCTCACCGGCACCGGCCCGCACCTCGTCGTCGCCCCCTTGAACGCCGATACCAAATTCGAAGCGTGGCGCTTCCTGCCAGAGACCAGCACGGAGCCGCTCAACTACCAGTCGCAGACGTACGAAGGCAACTACGAATGGCAGGTCCTCACCAAGGCCTGGGCCGAGAATGAGTGGAGCGGCGTCGACCCCTGGAACGAGGCGACGTCGGCCACGCTGGAGCCGGGCGCCAACATCACCGTCGGCCTGCGCTTCTCCGTCGCCGCGTCCGCCCCCGAGATCGAAGACACGGTCGTGGCCTCGGGCACCCCGCTCGCCGTCGGCATCCCGGGCTACATCCTCCCCACGGACGTCATCGGCCGCCTCTTCCTGCACACGGCCAACGACACCGTCGACTCCATCTCCAGCACGCCCGCCGACGCCTTCACGCTGAGCGACCCCGTCCCCTTCTCCGGCGGCGTCGAGTACCAGCTCACGCCCTCGGCCAGCGCCTGGGGCCGCGTGCGCGTGAACGTCCAGTACGCCAGCGGCAGGAACCAGACGGTGCACTACCGCCTCACCAAGCCCGCGCCCGAGGCCGTCGCCGACCTGGGCCGCTTCCTCACCAACGAGCAGTGGTTCGACGACACGAGCGACCCCTTCGGCCGGGGCCACTCCATCATCACCTACGACCACGACGCCGGCGCGCCCGTGCTGCAGGACAACCGCGCGTGGGTCGCCGGCCTCAGCGACGAGGGCGGCGCGGGCGCCTGGCTCGCCGCCGCCCTCAAGCAGTCCGTCCAGCCCTCCGCCGCCGAGGTGGCCAAGCTCGAGACCTTCGTCGCCGACGTCGTCTGGGGCACGCTGCAAGTCTCCACCCCGGGCGCGGCCGACCGGTACGCCGTGCGGAAGAGCGTCTTCTTCTACGAGCCCGCGCAGGTGCCGGGCTACGCGTACGACGCGGACATCGCGTGGGACACGTGGTCGGCATGGAACAAGGAGGCGGCGTACGCGACGGACCGCGCGTACGACTACGTCCACGTCGCCGGCCTCTACTGGGGCCTGTACCGCGCGGGGCGGGCGGCGCCGGACGCGCTGACGCGCAACCTGACGGCGAACGATTACCTGCTGCGCGCGCAGGCGACGGTGGCGGCCATGATGCGGACGGACGCGGCGGGGAATCGCCTGACGGCGTATTGGGACCTCGGGTTGATGGGCGAGACGGTGTTCGGCCACGTGCTGGAGGACCTGAAGGCCGAGGGCTTGACGGAGCAGGCGGACGAGCTGGAGGCGGACATGCGGATGCGGGCGGAGCTGTGGGCGGGGCATGAGAGTCCGTTTGGGTCGGAGATGGCGTGGGATAGCACCGGGCAGGAGGGCGTGTACTACTGGACGAAGTATGTTTCTTTCCCTCCTTTTCAATTATTTCCCTTTCTGCTTGACCATGGCGTGCCGGACCTGGGAGCAGCAGTGCCAATGTCCGTCGATGGCCGACTGACGCTACTTAATCCAGGTACTTCAACGACACGGCCTCGGCCGCCAAAACCATCGACTCCATCATCGGCTACATGCCGACCGTCGCGCACTGGGGCTGGAACGGCAACGCGCGACGGTACTGGGACTTCATCTACGGCGGCAAGCTGCGGCGGCTGGAGCGGCAGATCCACCACTACGGCTCCGGCCTCAACTCGCTGCCGCTGCTCTCCCAGTACCGGTCGTCCGCGCCCTCATCGTCGTCGTCGTCGGCGGCGGCGGCGGCCGAGTCTTACTACCTCCTGCGCGTCGGCCACGCCGGCAACCAGGCCGCCCTCGCCTCCATCCACGCCGACGGCTTCGCCGCCGCGGCGTTCCACTCGTGGCCCGACACGCTCGCGTGGGACGCGTACAGCGGCGACTACGGGCCCAACTTCCTGGGCCACGCGCTGGGCGGCGCGACGTACCTGGCCGCCGAGCACGCCGCGTACGGGTGGACGGTGTTTGGCGGGAACCTCGTCGTCGGTGGTGGTGGCTCGAAAAACGAGAGTGGTGTCGTTGTGACGGTGGCGCCGAAGGATGCGGCGAGGAGGCGCGTGTACGTCGCGCCGCTGGGTGTGTACGTGCAGCTCGATGCCGGGGCTGTCGAGGAGTTTGGCTACGAGCCGGCGGCGAAGAGGCTGGTGGTAAGGGTGAAGGGGGATGCCGGGAATGGGGCGGTGGTGGCGAGTTGGGCGGTTGTGACGGTGGAGAAGAGTGCGGTGGTGGACGGGGTGGGGGCGGTGGGCGTCTTGACCGAGGGGTTGGAGATGGCGAAAGGCGGGTGGGTGGTGGATCTGAGCGATGGGGAGGTGCATGAGGTGGAGTTTGGGGTTGAGGGATGAGGTGAGAAATGACATGGTGCTGCGGAAGGGAAGTGGGGAATTCAACGAAACAGTGCGATAGATGACGCGATTGTATGAAAAGCTACACTTGGAAGAATAGTGCTGAGCTCGTATCCAAATGGAGCAGTGACGACGGAAAGGGGCAATGTGGAACTGTGCTGTCGCGCCGATTGGATCATCTGACATTGAATAACTCTTTCGACCTCAACCCCATCTCACCCGTGTGACTTCCGACCCTCTTCTTTGCTGCCTGTAGCCCTATTCGGCCTTCGATTTCTTTTAGACCTCGACATTTGTGGGGTTTAAATGCATGGAGAGGCGGAGGCGGAGGCGCGGGCGGAAGGGAAGAGGGAAGATGGGGAGGAGAATGAGTTTCGATATTCGTACTGAAGGGACGGTGGGCTCGCGACCAGAACGAAAAGAGGCTGGGGGCTGAGGTCTCATGATTCTGGGGTGGGGGGAACCGAGATGTGGCATGAGTTTGCGAGCGAGCCTTTCAAGTTTTTTCCCCGTCTTCTTTTCACTATGCACACCTTCCACTACTAGCCGATGTGGCACAATGAAAGTGGTACGGCTTACTCCTTCACACCATCCCATCTCCAAACACCCTCACTTGCGGCCCGCGTTACTATCCATTCTGATATCACTCCCCATCACCGATGATCAAGCCGCATGAGTAATGCAACACTGGTGGAACTCATCGTCTTCGCTTGATGCTGCAACTCCGCACCTCTAACTCGTTACGCCACACACCGAGGACAATCGATTCCGCCGTGCCGGTCATCCGCAAAAGATCCCAACTCTCCCGCGCAAAAGCCACGCAGAGGTGCATGGCCAAGTTCCTCAAAGGAAGCAGATACCACGAATATGTCGCAACTAGGTACTGGTATGTAACAGAGGAATGCCTTGAACATTGCCGACTCTGAACTCCGAGAGACGCTAAGCGAAATCGCAGAGACACATCAGCAGGGCCAGTAGTAGTGAAGCGGTCGCTTACAAACAAAGCGATGGTGACGTATGCATGGCCGAGATCCCCGCCTTCGCCAGACTTCCTAATCCGTCGTACCTCGGCCCGGGCCCTGCTCCCCCGCGTCTCCACATAATCACCGTTCAAAGCCTCCGAAAACCCATGCACACCCTGCTTCAGGCCGCATCTCTCAACGGCAAACATTTCCACCGTCCCAGAACAGAACTTTCCAATCCACCTCTCAACCCACCGAACCGCACAGCTCGAACGCGCCCAAAGCAGCAAAGCAGCAAAACAGGAACAAAAGAAAAGGAAAAAAAAAAAAGAAAAGGAAAACCACAAAAATGCCCCTCTGCACCCTCCACCTTCTCGCCCTCGCCCGCAACAACAACGCCACCACCTCCTCCACCACTACCCCCACCTCCGCGGACGACGCGGACAACGACGACCCCCTCCCCCACTTCCTCACCACCCTCCGCAGCAGCACCGCCATCAAACCCCTCACCATCGCCCGCCCGCTCCGCTGGATCATCACCCCGACCGCCCTCTCGCCGGACCTGCCGCACGCCCACCGGTGGGACGTCCTGCTCATCCTGCCCGCCGCGTCGCCCGCCCTACCGGAGGGTCTGGACGACCTCGTCGCGGCGCGGTGGACGGTGACGTTCGGCGTGCCGGCGCGGGTGCTGGAGGGGTACGAGGGGCGGAATGGGGGATTGTTGCGGGGTGACAGTGTGCCGGCGTCAACGTTGGAGGAGGAGGACACGAAGAAGAGGGAAGAAGAAGGCGGGCGGCGGCGGTTGGCGAGTAGTGCGCAGGGGTTGGAGTTGAGCGGGGAGTTGATGGATTGGGTGAGGGAGACGACGTTTGGCGCGAGAGGACGTGGGGGAGCGGTCAGCATGTTGAATCTGTTGGCGTTCAAAGACGGGATGAAGGCCGAGTATTTGAAGTACGGGAAGGCGTTTGCAGAAGATGTGGGGAGGAAGAGGGGGGCTGTGGCGAAGATTGTGGGGACGGTGGTGGAGGATGGCGGGGGGAGGGGCGTCGGCGTTGGAGAGGGGGAGAAGAAGAAGAGGGTTTGGGATGAGGTCGCGTTGGCGCATTATCCGAGCATTTGGCACTTTGCCGACATGTTGGCGAGCGAGGATTATCAGGAGGTCAACAAGAGGCACAGGGTGGGGAGTTTGAAGGATACGTTTATTCTGTGCACGACGGAGCTGGGCCTGCCTGGAGACGATGGAAAGGAGAGGAGAGCTGCGGCGAAGCTCTGAGGGTGGTGGTGTTTGAGTGCGCGCGCCGCGAGGATCATGCTTTGATGAGCTGGACGATGAGCGGTTCCGGTGAGAGAGAGACATAGTGCGTGCGACTGAGGTGTGTGAAAGAGAGAGAGAGAGAGAGAAGTAAGTGGGCCGGCCTAAGTAAGAAGAAGGCAAAAAAGAAGAGGAACGAGCACCCCGAAAGGTGAAACTCTTAATATCGCAGGACCAAGCTGAAACCTGGCTTGACGCAGTGACCCAAGCGGAGTGGTGGTAGGCATCGTGAGAGAATCGAACCCGGAACCTGCTTCAAGGTGTTCACCTAGCGTGTTGGTGTGCTCGTAATAGGGACGCTCTCTTTGGCGGATTCCAGAAGGGACAGTGCGTCAGAATGGGACGAAGACATTCTGCTCGAGTCAGATCCACGGGTAGATGCCAGTATATCCGACCCAATCCTTTTTGGACCGCAAACACAGCATCAGCTTTTCCATCGCCGAGGCTAATTACCTTGGGGGTAAGGGATCGAGGGAAGGAATGTGGGAGTGAGAGACAACGTACCACCGAACCCAGCCTCTTGTCGAAATCGGCCGACGCGCGATATCCTTCCATGAACCAGTCTTTGGCCCTGGTCGGCCATTGCCGCATGTTGACGGTGAAGCTGAGGCGGCGCTTGAGCTCCAGCGAGCGCAAGCTGGGCATGCTTGCCATCTTCCGGAGTTCCGACATTCTCGTCCTGTTCTGCTTGGGAAGCGGGGGAGAGATGGAGGACGACGGGCTTTGGCTCCTTTTATTTCCTTGTTAGCGTTTCGACGGTATGACGGTGCGAGCCGGATAGTGGTACCTGGTGGATGCTGGTGTTCCGGTGCAACAGTCGAGTCTCTTTCCTCCCTGCTCCCCTGTATCCCTTGTCTCCGAGCGACCTGTCTGACGTTTCGTATTCAACAGCGACCCCAGGCCTCTTTCCTGTCTCCAGGCCCTGAATGCGTGAGTGATGTGCAGTGGTGATTCTACTCTTCGCATCAGAGAAAGGTTGCCCTTCGGTGCCAGTCTGTGGGGCTGTACTACCTATATTATATCAGGCCCCCAGTAAAGCCCTCAGCAGCCAGCACCCCCTCGCATGTGCGCCAAAGAAACCCACATGCACGGGAAAGACAAAATGGCGAACATCTCAGACACGACTCAGTGGGGTCCAAACTCAAATCGACCTCCAACTGGCTGCGATCCATGCTTCCACCAACTTCTTTCCATCCAACCAAAAGCTTCTTTCGATTAGCCGATATTCGCAGAGTTCCGCGCCTATCAGCCGCCGACATGGCATCGGTGGTTTTTGAGTGATGATATAAGCTTATTGGATCCTTTCCCCGCCCACGGAAGCGAACGAACCTACCAGCGCCCCGTGGAAGCTCAAGACCCTGTTGGGCATTGTCGTTTGACTTGATGGGAAGCTGTGAGTGGGCTGGCTCTCCCCGTCGCAATAAGCCTTGTAGAAGCTTTCGGTCAACCTATTCGCATGTATCCTGTCGGCAATGAGCTCCATGCAACCTGAATCGACAGCCGAAACGCATACCGCGTCACATGTCGAAAACCCTTGCACCCATCGCCAAACCCTGCGCTTCTGTTGTTGTTCTATTTGCGATAGACTTAAAGAGGGAAAAATAGGGAGAGAGCGGAAAGCTTACATCGTCGGTGAAAAGGCAATGACACGCGCAGCGTCAACGTCATGGTAGCATGCTGCCATTGCGCAAAGTTTCTTCGGAACAGAATCCGATGGGCGCTGTTAATGAATGGCTCTGCTTTGTTCTTTGCGGCGTTTTCGTGGTGTTGGTGACGACGCCCAGACGTGCCAGTTGTCTGAAACCTGTCCATCTCTCTGCCAAAAGCCAGCCTTGTGAATTCTTCTTCTTGCTCCCCTATGTCTTCCTCTCAGCTTCACTCTATCTTCAGCTCAGGAACAAGCCCTGTAAGGTAAAGCCACATGTGTCCGGCCGGCTGAATCTGACAGGAGAAGTCGTGGGTGTGAGCTAAGTGCTGACGGACACCCACGTTTCTGGAGCTGATGCAGAGGATTATGATCGTCGCTCCCCCAATCGTTCACCTATTCACCAGTATCTTCTTTCCGTTCCGTTTGTGGTAGCACCCCTTCCTGCGAGCGCTGACCAAAGGCGAGCTAAACGTGGATTGCTGGAGGTCAGCATCGCCAGCTGCCACAAACTGCCACTTGCCACTTTCAAAGCCAGACAGCGAACCGCGCACCTGCGTCACTTTGTTAAATGGCTCTCTTACACAAATGAAGCCGTTCTGGCCGGCACCTGTCCAAAGCGATTGGTCGCATTTGACGTACGAAGGGCCTGCCTGTGTGCACACTTCGGCTACGTGCAGGAGTGTCGATCAGCGCTTTCTTATAATATGATAGCTTACAAAAACCGGGTTCAAAGGCGATCGAAAGACGTGGTGAAACGGGATACTGTCCTACCTCACTGAAACACTGTGCGCTGCGGCAGGACGGGTCCATCGCAAAAGCAAGGGACCCCAGCTTCGGTAGGAATCCGTCCCCCGTACATCTCACACAGCCACCAGCAAGCGCCCTCGTCATTTCCAGAGCCGTAAACACCACGGTCGGGTTTTGAATGCAAATATACCTACGTGATTGAGCTCAAGACTTCTTTTTATGGTGGTGGGACTGTGCGTTGCTAACAGTCACAGACTGGAAACCTGTTGTGTTTTAAACGCAGTCTGCGGTAGACTGCGTACAAAAGGCGAAAAGTCCCCCGTTGAGACCTTCTAGTCTCGTAACACGGTAGCATGCGGTGTTCCGTACCCTTGATCGAACATGGGCCAGAGAAGAGAAAGAAGAAGGGGAGGAAGAGACAGACGTGATCGATCCCTGTCAGGGACAGGAGGCTTTGCCTTCGACAGTACCTTGAGAATGTTCCTGCTCTAAACGATAGACGTTGGATTTTCTCGAAGAAAGAAAAATTATCAAGATTATCTATAGGAAGTTGAGGCTACGAAAGCAGGTCTTGACATACCCTATGGCCGTAAACAGCACCGCTGCTGGTATCGCATAAACATCTATGCAATCCCTCCCGCAAGCGCCTTCCTGAACTCCGCTCCCAGAAGTTTAACAATGTTCTCCACCTCAGGGGCTTCGGGTATCGCTTGGTCGGCCTTAGACTCCTTCTGCAACTCGCTTCCGCCTTTTCTCTCCCCATCAACATCAACCTGAGCTGCTTCTTGGACATCCTTGTTCTTTCCGAAGCGTAACGGGCCGTCCGTAGTGGCTGGAGTAATCGGAGTTGATCCCACCAGCTCGAGCCATTTTGCGATATACATTCCCGGGCCGAATTCCGTCCTGGATGAGCAGGAAAGAATCGACTTCATGCGAGCTGCCGAGGACTCGTGAAGGTGGGTGAGGTATTTAGAATGCTCGTCCAAAGCTTTGGCTGACGCCTCACGTTCTTCCGATGAGAGCTTACTGAACAGGGAATTGAGAGTAGCATTCATGGTGCCGGCACCATCAGGCGAGTCACTTCCCCTCTGGAATTCCGATATGAACTTCAGGGCATACTGGCGGAACCATTCAGTGACCTCGGGACCGTTCTTTGCGATTTGGTGAAGGAAGCGATGGCATGAGCTTTGGTGCTTCTTCAGAAGCTTGACGAAGTCTTCAACCGTCGGTGGCGGTGACTGCTTTGCTTTGTCCTTGCTCTTGGATGGCGAAGGGAGTTTCGCAACCTTGATCAAGTCATTTAAGAAATTCTCAAGGTCTGTCAGACCTGCACTCAAGTCTACGGCGTTGTGCACGCCTCGGATGATGGGGTCATAAGCATTGACGAGATCCCGGATAGCTTCAGTAAGATGATCGGGTTGTTGCCGACAAAGTACTTGGACAAGTTGGTCACGGTCGCGGATTGATAGTTGGGCCTTGAAGTACTCCTGCGCCAGGTGCTGGTGCGAGTCTACGAGATCAGTGGAGAGATTGTTCTCTTCAAAAATCACGGCGGTTATGGACCTTGGCGTCTCCTCTGCGGCACCCTCAGTTAATATTCACAAGCGGGGGTCGGGTTCGGCGGCATACTGCTCTTCACCCTACGTTTCTCCCTCTCTTCTCTGGTCAGTTGCAGGTGTGACTTGATGGCCTCAAGATGCGCATCGCTCGGCCTCTCTTTTTCTTTCATCTTCTCGATCTTGCTGGCTTGCTTCTGCAACTCGGAAGAGTCCCAGGCAAGGACTGTAGAGATGATACTGCGATGCACGCTCAGCATGTGAGCATCGGAAGTGGAAATGCGCGGTACGTACGACTGAAGTAGATTTTGGCCCTCGTCCGCATTTCTACTAAGTCCCACCCAGTTTGTGAGGGAGCCGACACTGAACTTGGCAAGGACAAGCCTGACCATTCCATTGATCATGGTGGCGGCATTACCCACACGAAGGGTCTGTCTAATGATGCTGTACGGGATGAGCTTGTGGATGTTAGCAAGGATGCGCAGGAGAGCCTGACCGTCGGGAGAGACGACAAGGATGTGGTGCATGATAGAGGCAAGGCTTGCATCATGTCAGCATCAGGCGGACCAGCAGATCAGGCTTCAAGGCGTACTTGACAAGGATAAACTCGTGGGCGGCTTGGACCAGGGAGGAGTGCGGCTCAAGCCTGTCGGTTTCTGCGCACTTGGTGAAGAGCTCGTCGATCATGCCGCCGTAGACCAGCTGCTGGAGGAAGGCATCCCACGCTTCCATGACGTCCTCGGGCTTGGAGGTGTCATACTGGCGGGCGGGCTGGAGGTCTTTCATGGGAAAGCCGCCAAAGGCGCCCTTTGCGGGATACTCGATCAAGGCGGAAATGGCGGTTGCCAGGGTCTTGCGCAGGCCAACGGAGCCCTTGTCATAGCTCTCGGAAAGGTCTGCGGCGCCGAGCTTCTCGACGATGGTTTGGATGCGCTCCTGCCAGAAGACGTCGGCGACGCTGGAGAGACCGGGCAGAGTGAGGGCGAACTTGTTGAGCAGCGACTGCAGCACCGGCGAGGTGCAAGGCTGAGCGTCGTCCTTACGAAAAGGGTGACCATAGCGGTGGATGGCCTCGGGCCATTTGAAATTTTCGATTTCGCCGTAGACCTCATGGTGGGTGAGGATGTCGAACAGAGCATGGGCCTGGG
This sequence comes from Diplodia sapinea, assembly GCA_023087385.1. Classification (NCBI taxonomy): domain Eukaryota; kingdom Fungi; phylum Ascomycota; class Dothideomycetes; order Botryosphaeriales; family Botryosphaeriaceae; genus Diplodia; species Diplodia sapinea. The sequence goes on along the minus strand of JAJMYO010000036.1, from coordinate 36,674 downwards.
CCGGCGACAGCTCTGGGCTGGCGGACATAGCGGAGGGTGGTGGTTGCGGTCATAGTAGCAGCTGGCGAAAGTTGAGTTGAGGCCTGCCTGGCTGCGCCTGCGCCTGCGCCAACGCCATGACGTTGACACACCCAGACCCGCTAGCCCTGAACGAGCCTGACAGGTGGCGCGTGCGCCTGTCTGCGAGCAAAACCGCCCGCCTGGCCCGCCAATGCCGTCCTTGGGAGCGCTTGATTCGTATGTAGCTGCCGCCTGGAGATTCTATCCTGCACAGCCTACATGGTGTGCGCGAGGCTGTTGAGAGTAGGTACGAAAGTGAATCCGAAAAACTCGGCAAACTGCGGCTTCCCGTTTCGCTCGTCACGCGTCGCTCCCCACAAAGCAGATCCTCCACCTCCTTTGTCTCACCCTTCCATCCACAAGTCACGCGTTACCTGTTGATCTTCATGCTGCCCTCCGTTCGAAAATCTCCTGCGATGCGTCCCAGCTGCTCCGCTGGCTCGTGAAGACAGCCCACTTCGTGGTTCACGCCGACTGCTATACTTGGTTCCCTGGGCAGGAACACCCCCTCACCGCTGCCCCAGAGCTGTGTCCGTGAGCAGAGCCAGGTGTCGACGAGAGAACCTATTGATGGCTTGCATCACTCAGGCCCGAGGACAACACACGCTGCCGGGCCGTCCCGTGCAAGAACCAACCCGAGCAGCCACCTCGAACTGGAAGTTACGCATGTGATGATCTTTGGGGAAGACATGAAATGGTCGAAGAAGCGATGAGAAATAGTGATGCACCACGCATACTTAAGGCGAGGGGGCAGAAGGACAAGCGTGGTGCTTTGCTCAAAGGGGAATGAGGCGCGTGCGTGGCAAGTCGAGATACGGGAACAAGATGCCGACATCGCTCCTGTCAGCTGAAGCTGGGGTATCATGGACTGGGTTGAAGAGAAGGCATCTGCCGTGCGGGTTTGAGCGGCGATCAGACCACAAACGGAGAGCTGGACGAGGAGGGATCCACTTCCTCCGCAAAGATGCTCGATCCAGTGGACCCAAGACCCCTCGTCCATCGGCGGGGAGACCAAGGCGACCCACTGATTACGGTCACGCCTCATGTGGCCGACCGAGTGCGGCTGGGGAGCCGCGTCTCGACTCTCGGAAGTGGGGATGGCCGCATGAGTACTGCCCTGGTCCAAGCACAACACGTTTACCTCAACACTCACCATTTGCGATTACCTGATCTGGTAGTGGTGGCACAAATATTGGAGGAGAAGGGAAAAAAAGGTAGCCTCACAGCGCCATTGACGCGCGGATGCCTGGAATGGCTATTCCAGTTGCCATGGAGGCGTAAGGCCGACCAACCAAGGCCGCAGCAGCGTGATGTACGGAGGATGCCGTACCTGATGGCGTCTCAACAGCACTGTGTGGCGGCGTGGCTCTCCCTTACAAGAAGCTTGAAAAGGGCAAGTCGCCATTCGGCTCGGCCAGTTTAGCATTCGGTAATCACCAAGTGGCCATGAGACGGGCCGGCAGCTCTATCACGGCGGCTTCGCGGCCGCCGAGCGCCTCGACTCGGCTGGAGAGTACCGATTCAGGGGGCAGCCCGTCGGGCCACTATCTTCGGCAAGCACCTGAGCCGTCCACGAACAGCACCATAGCACAACAGCTTGTCAACCAAGTACCTTCGCGCCTCGAAAATCGTGCCTGCCGAGCCCGCCTTCCCATATGCGGCTCATGCACCAGCTCGCTTCGGCTTCTACGAAGCTTCTAGTGCGGGCGCTAGAAAAAACCAGCCTGCAAAAATCTGCTTCCTCCCGTCTTTTAGCCTTGTTCTTGACCCAGGACTTGGCTCACTGAGCCGCGTGCAAGCCACACCGGCGAGTTCGCAACCCCCAAGGAGCCTGTTTCTGCGAAGAACCCCCGGCCTTTTCGCCGGCGGCAGCTTGGCTCCAATCACCACGACCAACCACGCCTGGATGGGCTGACAAGGGCGCCTGCGTGCGAACTGCTTCTAGTCTGCTTCTCGACGAATCCTGTTCGGGTACTTGCATCTGCACTCCGCTGCGCGTGGTAGGCCGCTCTCGTATAGCTGATTGATAGCTCTGCTGCAGCTTATCCATAGATACCGCGAGTCACTGCGCGATTATCGCAAGGCTCGGACTTGATGCCGTTGGTGTTGAGGAGAGCCGACACCTGCGCTTGGCATGCTGGCGTAATGGTCAGGAACATGGTGGCGTTTCAACAAGAGGGCTTGACAACGAGAAGGGCCGCAAAAGCTCAGCAGGGCAGTTCTTAGCAGTGACATGCGGCAGCCGAGCGCATCAGAGCACAGCTCAGGGGGGCGCCCAAGTGCCGGCAGGTGTTGAAGGCGCTGTCCTGGACAGGTGCCGTAGGCCAGTCACGGCCTCGAGCGGCGACCATGATTCTGGGCCCGGCCAGCCTTCTCCGCGCGCTATGACGACTCCACACATGCTAAAGTAGTGCGGCTTTTGGATAAGCCGCTACTGCACTAGCTCGGGCCAGGCCGAAGCACCGCAAACCCTGATGCCTCCAGATTCTCTGTCACCCGCCTGTGGGCCGTACCCCATGGGCATCGCTTCTGCGGGCGGGTACGTGCCCGCTATACACCTTCTTTTCCCCAGTCCGACGCTATAAAACCAACGCGTCCCCGCCAACCATCAAGTCTCTCAGCATCAAGTCAATCCTCTCTTCTTCACTTCACCCGACTTCACTACCAACGCTCGATCAAGATGGCTGGTGGCATGCCCATTTCGACGCAGACCGTGGACGGTTACTACACGGGCCGCAAACTCATCTACCCTCTCTCCCTCGTCATCTCCCTCTTCTTCCTCTGTAAGTCCCTTCCGAGTACTATCAAACTTGACGCACTTGCTAACAAGCACCAGGGGGTTTCTCCTACGGTCTTCTCGATGTCCTCAACAAGCATTTCCAGACGGTGCTTGGCATCACCAAGCTCCAGTCTACCGGTCTCCAGGTCGTCTACTTCGGTGGCGGTTATCTCCTGTTCTCTCCGATTGCCGCTGAGGTCCTGAAGCGCAAGGGCTACAAGATCACCATCCTCATGGGTCTTACCCTCTACTCGCTCGGTGCCGTGATGTTTTGGCCGACGGCGCACTTCTCCAAGCCTGGCAACGAACAGGCCTCCTTCGGAGGCTTCTGCGCCTGCACTCTCGTCATCGCATGCGGTCTTGCAACCCTTGAGACATCGGCCAACTCGTACGCCGTCGTCATCGGCAACCCCGCAACCGCCTCTGCCCGTCTCCAGTTCTGCCAGTCTTGGAACGGTGTCGCCTCCTTCATCGGCCCTCTCATCGCCTCCAAGTACTTCTTCAGCGGCGCCAACGCGACCAGCCTCACCAACGTGCAGTTCGTCTACCTTGCCGTCGCCTGCGCCGGTGTCGTCGTCGGTATCCTCTTCGCCGTTTCCAAGCTCCCCGAAGTCTCTGAGGAGGCTCTCTCGGGCAAGAGCGTGACCGAGAACCTCGCCCAAGATGAGTTCGGCCAGGAGATTGGTGCCGGCCCTCTGTACAAGCAGTACAACATGATCTTCGCCTTCATTGCGCAGTTCTGCTACGTCGGCGCCCAGGTCACCATCGCCTCCTTCTTCATCAACTACACGACCGAGAACGCGACGTACAGCTCCTCGCAGGCCTCCAACATGCTGTCGTACGCGCTCATCACCTTCACCGTCGGCCGCTTCGTCGCGACCGGCCTCGCCACCATATTCGCGTCCGACTTCATCATAGTCATTTACGCGTGCTGCGCCATCGCGCTGAACGCCTACATCTGCGCCGGCCACGGAACGTCCGCCGTCGCCATCCTCATTGTCATCTTCTTCTTCGAGGCCCCCATGTACCCCACCATCTTCACCCTCGGTACCGCCAACCTCGGCCGCCACACCCGTCGCGGTGCGGGTATCCTGGTCATGGGTGTCTCGGGCGGCGCCATCTTCCCGCCCATCCAGGGCGCCATTGCCGACTCGGCCGGCACCCGCATCTCGTACGTCGTCCCGCTCGTCGGCTTCGTCTACGTCCTCGGCTACGTCACCTTCCACTGGATCCGCCACGGCATGGTCATCATGCGCCCCAAGAACGTCGTCACCGAGTCGCAGGCCATGGGCGGCGCTCTCGGCGGTGTCGTCGAGAACGTGCACTACGATGCCGACAAGCTGCAGACGACGCGTGTTGAGAAGACCAAGGAGAGCATCGCTGTTACCAAGGTCGAGTAGATTGAGGAATACATCTAGAGGGGAGAGAAAGAGTTTTAAAGATACCTGTTAATAGTGTTGGGGACGTGGAGAGGGGAGGATTATGATGCGCATACGACTTGATGATGATACCTTTTTCCTTGTTATCTGTTTTCCTTGTTCTATGGTTAGATGATAGATCTACTGCGTAGACTACTGCAATAGATGCCATGGACTTCGATATCTCGTTCTCAATGGTTGTTGGATGTGACGATCGTGACTGGATGCTCTGTCCTCATGACTCTAGGCCCTGATGATGCTCGCTCGCTGAAAGGCTTGGCCCGCCTGATCAGATGGCAAAAAAAAAAAAAAAATCCTACTCGAGCTTTCTTCCTTCAAAAAGGCTTGTAATCAAGAACTCGAGACTGCGACGCGTGTCATGGTCGCTTTGACCGTACTTGAGCAGGTCAGATTGCTACTTGCAAGTTGCGAGTTGCAGAGCGATCTACTTCGTCGGTTTCCCGGCGTAGTTTTCACTTCGACGGCTAACTCGACCAAACACTTCGGCAGCCTTCCCTTAAGCAGCATTAACCGACAATGCTGCGCGCTAACATTAATCATTTTAATGGTCGTCATCATCACCATCGTCAGAAGCGCTGAAGTATGGTTTTGTGGGTGCATCCTCCATACAGCCAGGCCCGCCAACGAAAGTCTCTTAGTCTCTTGACCGTCACGCGCGCGGAAACGGCACCACGCCGAAGTGATGGTTTCCAGTCCAAAAGTTGCACTTATGATCAGCGACGCCGCCCAAGCACACCATTCACAGAAAAGCGGCATAGCTTACGGTCCGGTTTAAGCATGGCGAATCTGTGTCGGCCGGTGGAGGGTCAGCAGGGGTCACGGACGTGCGCGGTGGTGGGTGCGGGCTGCTGCACATAGCTGCGCATAGCTGGACCTTCTGGTTCTTTCGTGTCTTATAAACAGATGGCTGATTTGTGCTCCAATAATGCGGTAGATCAACAAAGTGGACAAACGAAGAGCCGCAGCATTTCTCTATACATACGGCTCAGCTTGTCCGGCAAATGATGGGTCTTAGCACTACCTCCCATATACTGGATGAAGCGGCCTCGAGAGCTCAGCATACTGGCGAGTAACGCCGTGTTGTTCATATTGTTCTTTTCACTGGTGAAAATACCGCAGAAGGCTGCAGCGTTGCTTGCTCTGGACAGCATACCTCAACCTGAGTCTCATTGTATTCATATCCCCGCAACCACTGGCCATACTTACAGACCCACCCGTCCCTAGATCTCGTCAGCTGCCGCTAACGCCATGACTGGGCGACCAGATGAGTCCGAGCCACGATGCCACCTTTACCAATCACTTGTTCCAGGCACGGGGCCGGATCAGCAGCTGAACTGTGATCAGCGTCCATTTCAACCCATAAAGGGCCTCAACCTTCACGGTTGCGGTTGGCACAATGCTATGCAGGTGCTGTTGCGTTGATGGTTACAGTCAAGTTCGAACGTATGACTCGGCCCATCCAATGTTTCTGAAGAAGCCGCTCCCACCATATGAGAACACCCCTTACCATATATCAAGTAACAAGACGGCCTTCATCATCGAAGGGCACTCTTGTCCAGCAATGACTGCGGATGCTGATGCTGAGTCTGAACAACAGCATTCCGCTCCGTTGCTGGCGCTGGTTTGACAAGCGAGTTGGAGCCGCTGGCGTAGGCCTATGTAGAAAACCCGCAGAACAAGAAGTATTCCTCGGTGTACAACCCCGAGATTCGGTCCGGCCATCGAAGCAAGTATTTGGTCCGCATTCCATTGGATTGAAGATCGCAACGCTGCTTTTATACATGACGCCAGCGTTGGAATCACACGAATGTAGTGCGCTCCATTTGTTTCAGGCAGGTATCTTGTGACCATCCAACTGGGGGCACATGCACCCTGGAGGAATCCAAATAATATACCTTGAGAAGCTCGAGCGGACGGCTTCATGTTACAGATATTCGTGAATTTTCGAGCAGCTGGCTCTGATCTGATATCGAACCAAGTACGCACCACGGAACAAATGATCTATTTGCATGGACGAAATCCTCAGCGACCCGTGTCGAACATCTTGGAGAATCGGTGGTCATAAGGTGAGAATCTTGTGCTAAAATTACAGAGTGGAAGAGTGTTCCTTAAGATCTCCTTTCCAAAAGAGTAGAAAGCGATCAATGTTACGCTCCCCAAACGGGAACACCTTGTGTTCATCATCTAGCCCGGTTTCTTTGAAGGGTTGAGAGCAACCTTTTGCTTGTATCATCTGGCTGGACAAACAGTAGAAAAAGGTGAGATTAGTACAGCCATCTGACGCCAGTCATAACCACATTAGGCTTGGAAGAAGTTACAGTGAGAAGAAACGTGAAAAATCCGTGCAAAATCTCTTGTGTGCGTTCGAAGTCATTCCATTTATCCCCGCCAAACACGAAAGAAGAAGGTGAATAGTTGAGATGACCGTCAAATGGGAAGCTCGTTGCAAATCTTCGATGCCACGCCTTCATCTACGCCTGAAGCCGCAAGAGCCAGAAAGCCCACATGCGCCAGAAACCAACCCTCCCTTTTGAATGATGACCAATTTCCCAATGCATTTGTACCCTCGTGATTACGACGGAACAGTCTCGTTTCTTTGGTGCGGTGATTGATGCTGTGCATCAGGCAGTTCTTGGTTTTGGTTGGTTGGGGGATTCATGTTTATGACTCCGCTCATGCTCATTCCTCCCATGCCATCCTCTATGCCTCCATATCCGGTCATGTCAGCCCAGTCCCATTCAAGCGTCATCGGCATTTGCCAGAGGTCCTGAGGGACAAATGGCTGCTGGAAGGCTGCGCCCATGTCGAATTCATTCAAGTGGCCCGCATTGAGTGCGGTAGGGCCGCTCGCTCTCTCCGACGCAGGGTGAACCCCGGTTGACGTTGGGAAAGCACCGCTGCTACTCGGGGCATCGGTTCCTGATTGTGAATGTGGGAATGTCTGTTGCGGTAGGAAGGCGGGCACTGTTTGCGGCGATGATAGATCCGGAAGCCATGAACCCTGTTGTAAAGAGGCGTGAGGCATCGAAGGCGAGAAATTGAAGTTCTGCAAGAAACAAAAAATTAGCTATCTGCTTCACAAGAGCAAGTAAATATTCTTTTTTCTTTTTTTTTTTTTTTTTTTTTGCACTTACAGGGTTTGCAAAGTTGGAGGTGAAATGAGGGAAACCTGGTCCAGCATTGCCATTGATACTCGGCGTCAAGGATGACGAACGCCGGCTGTCCGACTGCTGCTGCTGTTGCATCTGATTGATGCTCTGTGCACCTTGTTGCTGTTGTTGTCCGTCTTTGTTCTGGTCGTCATGCTGCCTTCTCTTCCGCTTCGATGATGACTCTTTGTCAGCCTTCTCCAACACAACTCGTGCGATGCGTTCGAACTCCGAGCAGATACTGAGCATGCGGCGGACGCTGCCATTCTCCTCATCGGAACAGAGTGTTGAAAGGAAGTTGACGACGAGATTCATCAACTTGAGATCGGATTTAGTACGAGTATCCTGAGGATTTTGAAGAATGTTGGCGAAGAGTGTCACGAGCGATGACACAGGATAGTAGAGAATGAGCCTGAAGAAAGTCAGCATTGGGAATATAGTAAACAAGAGCACATTGCTTACCAGACACAAGCATAATCACCCTGCGGAATGTACTTGATCAGGTTGATAGAGGCACGGGCAGCTTGAACACACAATGCGGCCGAGGAGAATACCCTAGGATTCAATGGCCGGGCATTGAGACCTTGAATAGCGAAATTCGACAGCCTGCTTGTCCAATATCCATGGTGGACCGACATACGATGAATCGTCGTTAAGCAATTGTAGTACGCGAAGTGAAGAACCACCACGTGAAGGATGAGCGGAGTGTGGGATGCCTTGATCTCGTGTTCGGGGCGGAAGTCGATCGGAATGCCATCTTTCCACTCCTCCAGCTCTCTGTCCAATTCGCCTATCGTGTTGAGCAGTTCACCGTCGGACTGCTTTGAAGCTTTGACCGAATACAGGCTCTTATACACCTTGCTCTCAATGACAGCAAAAGTGCACATGAGCCGGAATAGGTTGACCTTCTTTTTACCATCAGCAAGGGGGATATTGCCAATGTTGTCCGGAGGATTTTCGCTTGGCAGCTCGACGTTCATATCGTCATCGTCCTGGATGGGCGGACGCCCGGACCGCAGGCAGATGCTTCCACACGTTAGATGCGTACTGCGGAGATGAGGGTTACGTCATATCTACTCACTCTCGGTCTAGCATATAGGCGATCCAGAAGACGCGTTTCCGTTGCTCGATCTCGGCAGGATTTAGATTGAATCCAGAGCCGCGCTTGTGAAGACCAATACTGTGCGACAGCCTGATAGCGGCAGCGACCAGGAAGAACGACGGCTGAGGATTCGGAGTGCCTTGAAGAAAAAGAGCCTATTTTTGATTAGTGTTATCGATTAGGTTGTATCGAGATAGCACGTACCATTCCAAGGAGAGCTTGGACACTCAGGAGGTCGGTGTTACGGATGGTCAGTTCTGTCTGCACAGCAAGAGCGTTCTTGAGGTATCCCCAAGCCTTCTGGTCTTCTTCCTGTGGTACCAGGTTACTCATGACGCGGAGCCTGTGGGCAATGGCCAACACCACATTCAAACTCGCCCACCAGCCCGAGCCTTCGTACGGGTCCTCTGAATAGTGCTTGTCAACGAGGTGCATGAAAGTGGGCTCATGAAAAAGCGGGAACATGCAGTTGAAGTTGGCAAAGTAGTCCCTCAGGAGTGAAAGTGCTTCCTCCTTAGGCGGCAGAGGCTTGAACACACGGCGTGAGAAGATGTCACGGAAAATGTCAGGTTTCCAATGTATCCACTTGTTGTCATCGACGGCTGCGTTGGTGATCATATCCTGGAAGGAGGTGTCGCCAGTCTTGTCGTTGACCCACTGGATACCTTTAGGGGAGAAAATGGAGAAACCAGACGACGATCCTGGATATTGGTTAGATCCTGTGTGCCGACATCACGCGAAGATTTACTGACCAATGTATCGTGTCTCGCCACAATTGTTCGTCACAAGTGAGCACATCATGTCCGACAACGATTCCACTTCCTCTTCGTTCCTAGGAGGAGGAGGTTCCTGTGTAGGATTCCGATTGGTACGGGAAGGTGCCGGAGATGTGACGGGGCTGCGGGGGCTCGGTAGCTCTGCAGCCTGCGCTGGAGTCCCCCTCTGCGAAGGCGAGCCGTCATCACGCTGCTGCGTGGAGCCACCGTCATGCGATGCGCGCGAGGAAGTTGTGCCAGTGTTCGCACCCGTCGCGCGCTTTTCCGACAAACGCTTTTCTAGCGTGCCTAGGTCTGTCCTGCCATCGTCATCTTCCGAAAGGAGCCCAGACAGCCGAAGCAGGCTCTCCATGCGTCCAAGGCGATTCTCAAGTCCTTCGATGTACTTGGCGCTAAACTTGCATGTCAGCAGCGTCAGGCAGCGAGGCGGGTTCAGGCTCACTCACCCCTTGGGTGGCTGGCGCTTCTTCTCGACTTGGGTGAAGACGCATTCAGTCTTGTAGTTTGTACAGTGCGTGCAGGAGGGCATCTTGCCATCGCACTTGATCTTCTTCTTGCGGCACATGTCACAAGCCTACGCAGGCAGCATTAGCATGGAGAGCATGGAGCAGCGCGTCCTCTCGCGCGGCGTACCCTTGCAATACGCCTCCTCTTCGGGTCCCCTTGACCCTCTTCGCCGCCGTCCTGCGAGCCCATCATCATGGCATCATCGAACATGTTTGCGGGCAGCTGCGGCTGGATGGGCGAGCCGTCGGCGCTGTAGCTGCCGAAGATCTGGGGCGGCGGGTTGACCAGCGCGGGAGCCTGCGGAAGGAAATTGTGCGAAGAGTTATCCATGGTGGGCGAATGGGCAGTTGACTCTCAGTCGGCGTGGAGCTCGGGCGGCCGTGGGCCTCAGGCGCGCGAAGTTGGTGGTGGACAGACGGGCGCTGACGGCGTGGGGGTGACGCGGAGTTTGGGTATGTAATCAGCGTGTGACGTACTGCCAGCTGAAACGCAGTCACAGGCTTGTCGATTCACGGCGCGGGTCTGTCGCAGGTGTAAGAAGGCGCGGACATGGCAGCGGCGGAGCACGGCCGACGGGAAGAGGCGAGCGTTTTTGGACCTCTGGCCCTGGGAGGAGAGTGGATGTTGCAGAAGTTCGAGAAGCGCGCGGGCAGGATCGCGCTCCAGGGCGCCCGCCAAACCGGGGCGGGATCCGCCCATTGGTCAGCGAGCTTGTCCCCACCTTTCCGCAGCCTGTGGCGTTGCTGGTGCGCGCCTGCTCACGCGCAGCCCCGGCCGCTACGGCAGTCTTAAGAGCTCGCCGCTGCTTGTGCGGGCGCCGTCGCACCTCAGCCTTTGCCCTTGACCTGCCACCGGACATTATCGACGGCCTCAGGCTCTGCTCGGCTCCCGCGCGTCCCGCTTCCCGAGAGTGGCCGCGTCGCCACCAAGCGCCTGTTCTCTGAGCGCTGAGCCACCTCCGTGACTGCTGCATCACCGTCCAAGCGCCACTACTCTTATCCTGCAACTCGCAACAATTGCTGCAAGCGTGCGTCAGGCACCAGCGAAACGCCATGTATGGTTTGCACCCCAATGCCGCTCCCGCTATTAATCCCGGGGCTAACCCTGCACCACGGAAGGTCTACTGCATCATCCCCGCCTCGCCCGCTGACTGCAGCGGAGGTCGAGGCTCATCCTGAATTTCCGTACGTCACTTGGCGCCTCGAGCCGGCGCAGAAGGGCAAGGTCGCCGTCGCTGCCAACCGCGGCGGCCCGCTCGATATTGCGTATGAGGTCCACGGCCATGGCCCCATCCACATTGTGGTGAGTAAGCCCAGCTCATTTCCTTGTTTCCATTGTCCTACATTTCAAGTATGAAGGCCTGTTCGCGCCAAGTTGTCATGTTTTGCATCGGGCATAGCGCAAGCATGGAGCCTGCTCCACGGTTTCTGCCGGGCAATGCATCTCACGAATCCCGTGCGGTTCCGGGGTCGAGGTGTGCCTCCACAAGAGGAAGCCTGATACACGGGGAGCGCCGTAGCGCCCGACCCTGTGTTGCAGACAAGCTTGTTCTCTGACAACCCAATATCAACGTCAAAAACAGCTTACGTCGCCTTGGAACACGATGGCTGATTTTCATTAATGCAGTGGATTATGGGCCTGGGCGGCTTTAAGACGGCGTGGCAGAGGCAGACCAAGGACTTCTCGCACACTCAGGCCGACAAGTATTCCTCGCTGATCATCGACAATCGCGGCGTAGGCGAGTCTGACAAGCCCATGATGCGCTACTCGTCCTCCGAAATGGCTCGTGACGTGCTAGAGGTCCTTGATCATATCGGTTGGACTGAGAAGCGCCAGCTCCACGTCGTTGGGATCAGCATGGGCGGCATGATCGCGCAAGAAGTGGTAAGTCCGCCTTAAGCCCGCATCAAATCATTTTGTCGGCGCTTACCGACAAGCCACAGGCGTTTCTGGTCCCCGAGCGCGTTGCGACATTGTCCCTGGTATCGACCGCGTCGGGGCTCTTCAATACCGTCGGTTTCGTTGAGAATATCCGAAATCGCATCAACCTGTTCATCCCCCGCAGCATTGACAACCAGCTCGCGCACATCAAGCACAATCTTTTCACCACCAAATGGCTGGAATCGCCAGACGACCACGAGTACACCAAGCAGCCTTTCCCAACGAACTGCGACCGTTTTGCGGCCGGTGAAATTAGTAAGCGCAAGGATCCTGCTCACTTCAACCGCACTGGATTCATGGCGCAAGCAATTGCCGCCGGCTGGCACTACAAAAGCCCGGAGCAGTTGCGTGAGATCGCGGACAAGGTAGGACGCGAGCGGATAATGGTCGTGCACGGCACTGAAGATCGCATGATCACCTTCCCTCATGCAAAGGTGCTGATAGAGGGGCTAGAGGGCATTGGCGAGCAGCAAAAGGGAGAGGTAGAGAAACGCCTCATCGACGGCCAAGGCCACTGCATTCCCATCGAGATGAGGGTGGAGTTCAAGACTTGGCTCGAGGGCTTGATTGCTGGAGGCGAGTTGAACAAGAGTAATGCATGAAGATCGGATCCGGCGTGCAGGACTGACGAATTGTTATGACGGTAGAACTAGATGACACTCATCGCTAGAGCATACAAGGCTTTGATTTATTTGTGGCTGGCCATAATTGCGTGTTGCTACTGAGGTGGTTCGCCAACAAAATTGCCTGTTTGGGAAAACCGGCCGTACCCGACTCCGTCCGGTTTTTGCCCGACGGTCACAAGGACCCTTCAACCATGGCCATTAGACCCATTGAAATTTACGGGCATGAGTCTCTTGCCCCACAGAGAGAAAGATATTTCTCTGCTGTCTCCTTCTCGGTCGAAGCACATAGGTGGAGCGGTGGCTGTGTCTTTGAGTGCTTCAGAACCCTTGGCGGATATAATCGAGGGTCAGATGCTCCATGACTCGCAAATCATGCACTCACAATACGCCCAGTATCTCGATTTCCAGAGAAACTTGGCCCCCTAGGACACAGAGCACGCGTCAATCCCGCAGCTATCTCGTCCTTTAATTTTCTTCTTCACAACTGTTCAAACGTTCGTTGTCATACGCCGTCATGTTACCCGAGACAGCGCAGAAGCGTCGAAGCGCTTGGCATCCTTGGAGCTTTGTTAACGCAATCCAATACTCTATGCGAGGCTCACATCATAACGGAAGCAATATTGGAGAGACATATGGAAAAGAAGGCATGGCTATAAGCAAAATTAGATTATTCTATTGTTCGGACAAAAGGGAACGAAGGTCGATATATGAATGCCATGAGCATGAAGATGTAGTTCAGCCTAGAAGGGACATGCCAGTTGCGACTGACGTCAAGATTCAAGCTGAGGGGATTGTTCTTGTCCGTCTCTAAGATGCAGTGTTGCGGATTGTGGAGAGTCGGCGGAGAGGAAGGTTCCCACGAATCGCCATTACCGATCGGGCTTAGCGCTTTCACGTGATGGGCCGGGCTCGAAGCTCAGAACGACGACGTCCGAAAGCGCAGACAGCGTACTCTCAGCGCAAACCCGAAACTCCATCCAACTCCCATCGCCGGTCTCGACCCAATTCGACTCACTCGTACGTGTGCACCCGCCTGACACGCCCGCAGACGCATATTTTGCGACTCCGCCCGCCTCCACCGCGTCCGTCCACGCAGTCAAACGATCGATCCCCTCTGACGCAGTTGTTCACAGGGCCAACGATGTCCTCCGCTCGCCTCATCCGTCCCCTCGCCCGCGCCGTTGAGCGCCAGGCCTTCGCTGCTCCCATGAGCGTGCGCACCGCCGCCAAGGTTGCTCCCTTCACGCCTTCCTACAACGGCCAGAAGTTCTCCGCCGCCGAGAAGGCCGGCGCCAAGATGGTACGCAGAACCCTCGCACCCCGCCCACCCGGACGCGCCCGAGAGAACGCGCGCGACGCACCCACGCGCACGCAACATTGGATCGCACCGAAGGATTGGTGGAGCTAGAAAAATTGCGCTGATGGGAGGACGGGCGATTGATGGGAAACGGTTCGCGTTGTTGGGATGAATTTGCTAACGCGGAGATTTCGGGAAACCTACAGCAGACGATGCTCTACGCTGGCATGCCCCAGCTCGTCCCCTTCTACTGGGTCAACGAGACGACCTTCGCCTTCGCCATCATCCCCACTTTCGTCTACTTCCTCTCCAAGTACTTCCTGCCCCAGGACGTCCGCCGCATGTGCGCCCGTCTCTTCATCAGCAAGCTCTAAACGGCTCGCCTGCGGAAAGTGTTATACCATCGACCGACCAGATGGATTTTGCTGCTTGGGGTCAGGAGAGGCATGAAAGAGATTGGGGGACATGATGGTTTTCTCGGAAAAGTCTGGGGGCTATGGTTTAGACCGGGTCTACTCCTGGACGCTGTAGATAACAGTCCGGCGAAGAAGAAGAATCATCATCATCACAATCTCGAGATGTTGTGGAAGATCGAATACGCGTGCTGTGTTGAATGGAAAGAATGCGAGAAGGTTCGTGATGGACTTTGGTTTCTTTGCTCCTCTGATCGCGGCTATCCAGTGCACCGGACCATTTCGCCAAACGCATTTTGCAGAATGGGCAAGGCGGTCGTGGCATAGCTGTTTCCTCACATCGCCGACGCATGTGTTTCTACCGCAATGCAGCGTTCTTGATGTTGTCAGTCTGGCTACACACTGCCACTCTGCCCCAAATTATCCGACAACCCGCGGACTTCAGCCAATCGAACATTGCAGGGTCACGTTGTGTTTTCCCGATCTCTCTGTACGCATCAGCATATTTACTACTGTGAAGGAACATCCCTCCAGCAGGTGATCATCACCATTGTTCCCGCTCATAAAGGCCCGTCAAACAGATGCTGCGATTGTCTTGCAGGTCCTTTGTTTTGTCTTATCTTTGAGTTTGTTGGTACTCACCGCCCCACGTGAAGCGGCTGCAAGACTGAGGTACCCTGGCCACTGGTCGCTTGGAGTAGCAAATGTTTGCGGTGGACGGTTCAGCTAAACAGCTTGCCGTATATGTTAATGGTTGTGATCGCCCTGAGGGAAGCCATATATTCCTTAAATGGGCCTGGCCAGCGCCAGATCCAATCAGCACCTCTTTCAGGCTGGCTAACAGTCAAAGATGTTTGTGGAAATATATTGGGTATGCCAAACAATCAGGTATCAAGCAGTATTCGGATCTCTCGTGGCCAAAACAAAAAGCAAAACTTCCGCGCATTCGGATTGTCCCTGTCCTGCTATACATAAGTATATTCTCTACACGTACGTATATGGTTGCTTCTCCAGACCTCCTCTTCTCTATAAAATCGCCAAGATAGGCAAGTAACCAAAGATGAGACCTTGCCTCTCGATGGGGTTGGGAGCCAGGTTTTTACAGCTCTCCCCCGCTGGAATCTAGACCGATATTGGAAGGATTAGACTCTACGCTCCCAACGGGTGAGTTTTACCAGTACGGTATCACCACTGGAGGCTAACCGGGTTAACACATGAGTCTGGCACCTCAGGGTTGTTCACAAACACCGTGGCGCGAGGCCTGCGACAGTCACTCAACTACTAAGATCTTCTGCCTACTTAAACCCCTCCGACGTCTTCCCTGTCTCTCCTCTACAACCCCCTTCACTTCGTTCACTCTGCAAAGTCAAGGACAGCCTCCACCCGAGCTCCGTCAAGCTTGCTTAAAAAAACCAACTCTCTTAATTCAAGCTACCCTTTCAGCTCCGGTAAGTACCTGCAGGTTTTGGTCTTCATCCTCCACCTGCTTACAAAAAGGACAAGCGCAGTTACGCAGTAAAGTCACTCACAATGGCCTCGATCACCAACTCATCCTCCCCAGTTGCGGATATGCCCTACAGCCAGAAGCTGGCCCTTGTCAACACAAATGCAATGATCACAATCAAGTGGATCGATGAGAAGACGTCCGAGCCCATGACGTTCTTCAACGTTCCGAAGGCCATGTTACTGGCCTTCAGCCCTTCCGCCAAGCAGTACTTCGCAACCAGCCCCAAGCACAGCAACATGTACAACCTGGGTACCGTGTCCGGCCTTTCTTTGGGCGCGGTCCAGTACATTGTCAACGCCTTGATGGCGACCTGCCGTGCGCGCGACGGTCCCAACGCGCTTCTTCCGGCCGCGTTCACGGATGCTACGGACGTCCTTCGTCACCTGAAGTGTCTGGCCGCGGCGAAGAAGCTTGGACTGGTCCGCTGTGTCCAGTACGTGTACCGTGGCGCTGCAATGGACGCCGTGCGTGCCGCCGGCAAGGTCACCGGCGACGACTTCGATTACTTTCTGCACGCCTTCGGCAGCGACAAGTGCCACGAGCCCATGTTGCTGCGCCACATCGTCCACGTTGTTGTCTTCACGGAACTCACCGATGAGGAGGAGTCTCCCGATACCTTGCACATCAACAAGGTCGTCACCAGTAACAGGGACTTGGCCGTTATAAAGAAGGCGGCTGAGGTCGAAGTTCACAGGAAGCTCACGGCCAGGAAGGCGATGGAAGAGAAGAGGGCTGCCGAGAAAGCCGCTAAGCAGAAATCCCGGCTCGACTACCTCGACAGGAAGGCAAAGAGGGAAGCGGCCCAGCAGAAGAGGGAGGCCGCCAAGCAGAAGGCTCGCAACGGTGAGAGGGCCTTGTCGGAGGCGGAGATTGATGAAATGAGCAAACATGATGGCCCTCGCACGGCAACTGTCTCGCACAAACTTCGCTGAGGGAACATCTGGTGCATGTTTGGACTGTGATAGAGCGCAGGGAAACGGATAGACAGATTGGCAGATAGAGGAGTTCTCAGATTGAGATTGATTTGTTAACCGGAAAGTCAGAAAACCACAAAAATATTGAAAACTCAAAACTCATGGACTTGTAAGTTGATTAGCTGGTGACTTATGAAAACTGACTGATGACTGATCAGTAATGGACTGGTGGTTAGGCAACTTGCTTCCCACTGGGGGTCAATTGGGCACTCACTATGCTCCGCCGGCGTATAAAAACACCCACCCAAAATCTTTCGCCAGCTTCCTTCCTCTACTCTACACCACCTTGCACCGTCCCGGCTTTCGACCACCCTTCTCCACCCGAGTTCCGTCACCCTTGCTTAGCTCAAGGACTTCTTGATCCAAGCCTCGTAATCAACTTCGGTAGGTATCTGACCTTTCTGCCCACTCTATCGTCCACCAAATCTTGGCTGGCCAATCCTCCACCTACTGACACAAAAGCCGCAGTAGTGTGACCCGACCTAGACATCCGCACCAAGATGTCTCCGACGCCCAACACAGCTGGAGGGCACAGCAACCTGGCTTCACCCCTCGCGGACGTCTCTTCCCTGGAGAGGAAGGCTCTCACCGAGACGAACAGAAAAATGACCATCACCTGGGTCGACGACAAGACGTCCAACGTTCACCAGATCACGGACATTCCGCTGGCCTTGTTCTTGGCCTACTGCCCTGCGGCGACTCGGTCCTTGACTCGTGGAAACAATCCGACCGCTCAGAGTAACTACAACCTCGGTCGCGTGTCTCACCTCCTCCCCGGGGCCGGTCGCTATGTCATCGCAGCCCTCGTCAAATCCTGCGACAACCCCGACGCCATACCTCCGGCCTACCATGAGCCGGCCAACGTCCTCCGACACATCCAATGCCTGGCGGCCCTCAAGAAGATGGGCATTACGCATTGCGTGCAGCACGCCTGGCGCGGTGCGACAATGGATGCGGTCCGCGCCGCCGGCCGCGTCACGGCGGATCAGTTTCTATTCTTCTGCAACGCGTTCAACTGCGGGCTTGGCGGCGAGCCGATGCTCCTCAAGCACCTGATCCACAGCGTTGTGTACGCTGAGCTTACGGATGAGGTGGAGTCGCCGGACACGCTTGCGATCAACAAGTTCGCGTATGGCAGCCAGCCGGCCTTGGCGGTCGTGAAGAAGAATGCGGAGCGGACGGTCGAGAAGAAGTTGATGGACAGGCAGGCCATGGAAGAGCAGAGGGCCGAGCGGGAGAGGAAGCGCCGTGAGTACCATGAGCGCAAGCAGGCGAGGGAGGCCGCTCAACAGAAGAAGCGCGCTTAGTTGGAGCAGGCGAGAAATGGTGAGCGGGCCCTCACCGACAAGGATGTCAGGTCGATGGGAACCTGTGACGCCTGCCCGCGCTTTGCGACGGTGTCAAAGAAACTTCGTTAAGAGGTGTACGATTCTGACTCATGGCCTGATTGTTCAGACCAACTGTAGGGCTGGTTGACTGGCGGACTGGCGGACTGGCGGATCTGGCGGATCTGGCGGATCTGGCATTGGCGAAATTCCTGGTTGTCTTTGGCGATTCTGCTCTTACCATATACGTGTGAACTTACATGAACGTGAAGGGATGGGATCTCTGGAAGCTATTTCAAGATCCCAGTAGGCAGGCTTATAACAAAGAAATCACCAAAAAAAATATAACCTCAAACTCACGAATTGTAAGTAGATCGATTGATGACTGTTAATTGGTGACTTACGACTGATGGACCGGTGGACAGGGGATTCGCTATATATCTTACGTCATTGGGCACTTTACTCCGCCTACTTAGACCCTCCAAATCTTCCGCCATCCCGCCTCCCTATATTCTACTCTACCTTCGTTAAGGAGTTGTGACGGGCAAACAGATGGTTTGACTGGATGAGCGGGATGACACAAATTGACGGGTCGAAAGGACTTCCAGATGGAAGTGTTTACGAGTAGATGTGTTACTGGTATTGGCCAAACAAGCTGGCGCCTTAAGACTAAGGTTGTTCAGGAACACCAGTGGCCGTCGTGGGCCTCCATTCACTGGTGTTCCTGAACAACCTTAAATTTCTACCTATATAAACCCCCAAACCTTCCCTCCCTCTCCTCTACTCTACACCACGCTTTACACACTCAAGTTGAGCAACAACCAACCGGCTTAAGCCTTGAGCCCCTCACTCGATCCAACCTTCGATTCGGTTTCGGTAAGTCACTGATACCAATCCCAGTCCTCCACCTGCTAAAGCAAAAGCCCGCAGTTACCCAATCAACTTCGACCAGAATGTCGATGAACAACTCCCACATCTCCTCC
This sequence comes from Diplodia sapinea, assembly GCA_023087385.1. Classification (NCBI taxonomy): domain Eukaryota; kingdom Fungi; phylum Ascomycota; class Dothideomycetes; order Botryosphaeriales; family Botryosphaeriaceae; genus Diplodia; species Diplodia sapinea. The sequence continues at coordinate 17,796 of JAJMYO010000036.1, read as the reverse complement.
GCTGGTGGTGGCACCACCGCCACCGGTACTTACAAGTCGACTTCGCCCCATGCCACCATGCTCTTCGGCGACAAGAAGGCCCTTGTCGACAACACGGCCAAGATCACCATCGCCTGGATCGACCAGAAGTCATCCAAGCCCATGTCGGTCACCGGCGTGCCCAGGGCGATGTTCCTGGCTTTCTGCCCTTCCGCCCGCAACCACTTTGCCGACTCGACCCGCCGTCCGGGCTCGAACGAGAGCGCCTACAACCTCGGCACCGTCGCCGACCTCTACGCCGGTGCTGTCCAGTACCTCGTCAAGGCCCTGGACTCGGCTCTCCGCGAGCGCAACATGAACGCCCTTCCGGCCCCGTACCCGACTCCGGACGTCATCCGGCACCTCAAGTGCCTGGCCGCCGTCAAGAAGCTGGGCGTCGCTCGCTTCGTCGAGCACGTCTGGAGGGTCGCCGCGATGGATGCGGTGCGTGCCGCTGGCAGGGTTACACTTGAGGCGTTTGCCTACGCCGTCGAGGCGTTCGGTGGTGTCAACGGCACCGAGGCGGTTCTCCTCCGCCACGTTGTCGGCTCCGCTGTGTACGCCGAGTTGACGGACGAGGTCATGTGGTCTGAGACTGACGCGATCAACCGCTACGTGACCGGCGGTCCGCGTGAGGTCGCCATCATGAAGTGGTCCGTAGAGCAGGAGGCGATGAGAAAGTTGAAGGAGCGTGCCAAGTCGGAAGAGCGCAAGGAGCGCAGAGCATTGGCGCAGCTGAGGGAGCGCGAGCGTTGGGAAGACCAGCAGAAGAGGCTCGAGCAGGCGAGGAACGGAGAGAGGGTCTTAACTGCTGCAGAGGTCCAGGCAATGCAGGGTAGCTATGCCGGCCCGCGTATTGCCACCCTGTCCAACAAGCTCCGCCAAGGGGTGTGAGAGAGACACATGGACCATTGAACCGGTGGGATGGCCGAGAGTTGAAATGATGAGAAGTTGCGGGATTGCGAGATGGATGGATTGCTAGATTGAGAGATGGATAGACAAACTGGTGACGAGAAAACTCGAAAGCCTGAGAAAAGATTTGAAAATGAAAACCCCTTCAAAAAAAAAAAAAAAAAAAAACATATGATAGTTCCAACTGAACGGCTGACCACCATCGTTTTGCCACGTCACCTGTCGCATAGACTTGATCATATCTCGAAAATCCAAGCACCGTTTTCGTCGTAATCATACATGTCCATATCGTCCACGTTCGAGTAGATGTCGTCGTGGTGAAACCATTCCAAATGACCTTCTTCAGCTGCGATGACATCGTCGTCCGAAATCCAAAACGCCCACTCGGGCCGTGTTCTTTCAAGCATGGCCTCGTAATGGCTTGGTCGCATCGTCTTCACATGCGGCAACCGCTTGATTTTGTCCTCGTCAGCATTGAAGATCCATCCGGCCAACAGCCGCAGTCTCACCATGCCCCGAAGGTCCAAGGCACCATTGAAATGGTTCCAGTTAGCAGTGCCGAGGATGCTAATCTCCTCGAGGGAGTCTTTCTGCTGAGAGAGCATCTCTGCCCAGTCGTCCACACTCGAGAAGATGGTTGGGCCCATCCGACACTCATCGTCGAGGAGGAAAGTTTTGAGTCGGCAAGGGAATGCCAGGATCCGTCGCAGAACATCGACCGAGATCCACGAATCCTGCAGGCGGAGCGTCTCCAGTGGGGTTGATTTCTTGAAGGCTGCACACTGGATATCATCCAAGCTTGTGGACACGTTTTCGAGGGAGCACCTATGAAGGGATATGTCGCGGAGGGTGGGACTCAGGAAGACGTGCAACAGCTCCGGGCCGGGTTCCCATCTGTGGTTCAGGACCCCAATAGGCTTGAAGTGCAGGCGCAGGGTGGTTAGTTTGGTGAGTACACGCTCGGGTGGTGGATTGTGTAGACTTGCTTGTCGGAGCATGTCGAATAAGTCATACATGTGGTACTGGACCTCATCCGGGATGACATATCTACAGCGGGGAGGGATTCCTCATGGCAGTAGTGCGAGGCAAGGTTGAGTTCCTCCAGGTTGGGACAGGTGACCAAGGTTGGACATATCATCATTGACGTCCAGTAGCTGTCTTCACCACTTTCAGCGGGGAATATTGACGAAATTATGATGACCTTGCGCAGTAAAGCACGGCGCTCAGGTCGTCGTCGCAAGGCCAAGGCGAATCGTCTGGCTCTAGGAAGGCGGTCGATCTTCACGACCTTGTAGAGCTCTCGCTCCGACACATTGTTGAAGCGCCGCGACACAAGGCAGCACGAGCGGAGGTCTATTGGGCGTTGGACGTTTTGGAGAATTAAAGCGAGGATCTCCGCGGGCAGCTGGCTAGGAGTGCGAGTTGGGCGATTCATGTTCATGATATGGGTAGGGCATCAGTCTGAGCAGACTTAAACCAAGGAAGGAATTGGTAGGTGGGTGCTGCAGCGCGCGAAGGATAAATGGAGTTCATCAACACTGAAGCGTGGCCTTTGTTGCGTCTCAAGTCAGCAAAAGAAACGCCTACCTACCTAAGCGATCGTCGCACAGTCGGGCCGAACCTCGCCGGCCATATCGATGCCTAAGGCAGAACTGTAGCCTCAAGGATCCTGGTCCCCAACAATCGATAGTCCCGTAGAGGGAGTCTCAGCTATCTTGAGGACTAGTCGTATGGTTCGCAGGGAAAGACTGTAGACCCGAATATGGCCTTGTTCGAACTGTTTTAATCCATATTGCCAAAGATAGCTTGGACGAATCAATCCTGCGAAAGGACTACTTCATGCGGCTCGTTTTCCGGTAGGCTCGGAAATGGGCCGATCAAGCCAGCCCTTTCTTTCCTTCGGCGACTGAACAGGCCAATCAAAGGCCCGATCCCCAACATTCCCCGCCGCCATCCCACCCTTCCCCGCATCAAGCGTGTGGAGGACTCGCCCAGTGAAAGCGGGAACGCATCCACCGAACACCTCTTTTTTCCGCCCGTCATCACGTTCGGCTTGCCGAAACAATGCTGCCCCGAGCCCGGCTTTAGCAGCTGATCCACTTGACGCAACCCCCGGCTTTTCCTCCGGTCATGTAGGACTCCACCTCCTTAAGAAGACGACTTCCGCTGCTATTGCTTTACTTTTGCCATACCAAGGCTTCAGCTTGACTCGCCACCACACTTGCCGAGGCACCTTCGCCCCCGCTTGGTGAAGCTTGTCGTTTGCGCTTCCCATAATCCTGGCTTGGAAATCCTCAACGTCATTCCAAGTTTCAACGCTACCTACAATGCGCTTCCTCAAGAGCGCAGCACGTCCGGCGACACCATCTCCCATCGACACATCCAACCCGGCCAGCAACAGCGACAACACCAAAGATGGCGTTGCGCATGAAGAAGTCATTTCTCCCACCTCCACAGCTACTGCGAGCAAATGGAACTTTTCGCGTGGTGACGGCGACACAGCCGCCGCGCTGTTCCGCGAGCCGGGCGAGATACACGAACCACACGACCCTGACGAGGAAAAGCGGTTGCTGCGCAAGATCGATTACATGATCCTGCCGTATCTGGCTGTCTGCTACGCCTTCTTCTACATAGACAAGACCACCCTCTCCTACGCCGCCATCTTCGGCATCCGCGACGATTTGAATCTGGTTGGGACGCAGTACAATTGGCTTTCCAGTACGCCCTGCCTGCTTATCCAAACGACTTGGGGTGATTGTTGACCATTCTGTATAGGCATCTTCTACTTCGGTTTCCTGGCCTGGGCTTTTCCAACAAACTTCCTGCTGCAGCGCTTTCCGGTCGGAAAGTACCTTGGCTTCAACATCTTCCTCTGGGGCGTACTCTTAATGGCACAGGCGGGCGCGAGTGTAAGACACTTACTGTCTGTCCAACTACTTGCCGCTGATTTTGTATAGAGCTTTGGGACTTTGGCAGCTCTCCGGGCTCTTTCAGGGGCTGCCGAAGCCTGTGCCGACCCGGCATTCATGCTGATAACAAGCATGTGGTACACTCGCCGCCAACAACCCGTCCGCATTGGCCTGTGGTACACTGCAAATGGCTTCGGTATTGCACTGGGTGGCCTCCTCGGATACGGCATAGGACAGATCAAAGGCGCCCTTCCATCCTGGAAGTATGAGTTTCTAATTATCGGAGGCAAGCCATCGACCATTTGTCCGGTTTTCAGTCCATCGCTAATCCTCCGACAGCCCTCTGCTGTAGCTGGGGCATCGTCATGTTCATCATGCTGCCCGACAGCCCCGTCACCGCGCCCATGCTCAACCAGCGCGAAAAGCGCCTCGCCGTCGAGCGCCTGCGCGAAAACCAGACGGGCGTCGAGAACAAGCACTTCAAAGCCTACCAAGTCGCCGAAGCCTTCAAGGACCCCAAGACCTACATCCTCTTCACCATCGGCCTCATCGCCAACACCCCCAACGGCGGCATCTCCAACTTTGGCACCATCATCATCAAAGGCTTCGGCTATTCGACGTTGGTGACGACCCTGCTGCAAATGCCATACGGTTTTCTGATTGCGCTGAGCATCTTGTCCTGCGTCTACCTGAACGACTACTGCGCCGTCAAGCTGAAGAAGAACACGCGCTGCTTTTTCATCATCGCGTACTTGATCCCCAATATTGCGGGCACTTTCGGCCTGCGCTTCGTGCCCCAAGAGCACCATGTGGGCCGTCTGTGGTGCTACTACCTCACCGGCCCCTACAACGCCGCTTTCGTCCTCATCTTGTCCCTCACCATCGGCAACACCGCCGGCCATACCAAGAAGGTCGTCACGAACGCGTGTCTGTTTTGTAAGTCCCCGTATCCCCAAGATCTGGCTTGGTCAAGGTACTGACAACATGAACCACAGTGGGCTATTGCGCGGGAAACATTGCCGGTCCATTCTTCTTCAAGACGGAGCAGCAGCCGACCTACCCGCTGGGCATTTGGAGCATGATTGTGTGCCATCTGACCGAGGTGGTGTTGATCTTGATCTTTAGGACTCTGCTGAGCCGAGAGAACAAGAGGAGAGACCGGAAGTTCGGGGAGGGTGTGACGGTGCAGGATCTGGATGCAACGGCGTTTGGTGATCTGACGGACTGGGAGAACGAGAACTTCAGATACGTGTACTGACAGTGGATCAAGTTGAGAATGGATTACCGTATATGTGATGTTGTTTATCAAGTTGCCACGTTCATTGTATTCGCTTAACACAGTGCCCAATGATCGGTCCATCAGTTCAGTCCGTAGCCAACGAACAATCAGTCATTGAATTTGTGTTGAGGGATTTTGTAAATTTTGAATTTTTCTGGGGGGTTTTAAGTTTGCTTTAACCTAGTCTATCCGACCCGTCGGTCTCGCAGTGCATCAATCCATAAACCCATTGATCTCAAACTCACACAGTCTCACAAGTCGTTCACCTATCCTGTCCGTTGAGAAGTCCTCATCCCTCTTACACAGCCCCTTAGCGAAGCTTGTTAGAGATAGTCGCCATCAGCGGACCAGAATAAGTCATGCCTCTGACTTCGTCATCGTTGAGGGCCCTCGCGCCGTTCCTGGCCTGCTTAAGCTTCCTTTGCTTCTCCTCAAGGCGGTCCTGCCTCTTCTTCTCGGCCATCTCACGCTTCTGCCTCCTCTCCAGGAATGCACGCCTCTCCTTCTCCTTCTGCGCCCTCTTCTCCTCCATCTCCTTGCGCGTGGTAAGCTTTTTCCGCACCTCCGTCTCCATCGCCCTCTTCAAAAGGGCCAAAGCCGGGTGGCTGCCGTACACAAATCTGTTGATGGAGACCACGTCCGGGTGGCCCTCCTGACCCGTCATCTCCGCATAGACGACGTTGTTCAGGACATGCTTCAGCAGAGTAGGCTCCTCCTTCTCACCGAACGCGGTGAAGAGGTAGACGAACTCCTTAAAGGTGACGTGGCCGGCCTGGCTGACCGCGTCCATGCAGGCGCCGCGCCAGGCGTGCTCGATGTACCGAGCAAGACCAAGTTTCTTCGCGGCAACGAAGCACTTGAGTTGCTTCTCCACGTTGGCAGGCTCGGGGAACGCCTCGGGCATGGCACCGGCCTCGGTGGAACGGCAGGCGGCGGCGAGGGCGCTCAGGACGTAGCTGACGGCGGCAGGAGCCAGGTCGGCGACCTCGCCAAGGTCGTAGACGTTCGCAACGGCACGGGCCTTGAGGTTCTGCGGCTTGCTGCCGCCACGGAGGGAGAGAATCTCCTTGGCCACGGGACTGAAAGCCATGAACATGGGCTTGGGAACATCGTTGACTGTCATGACATGGGAAGTGCGCTTGTCGGTCCACTTTAGGGTAAGCCTGACTTTGCTCTCAGCGAGAGCCTTCTTCTCCTGGAAAGTCATGTTGAGGACGAAGTTGGTCTTGGAAGACATGTCGACGCGTTGGTTTAACGGCTGCGTGGGCGTTCTTGTTAGCAGGCTGTACAAAGCCGGGTGCTCGAAGTGTGAGTTGTGGGGGTTGTTGCGTAAACGAAAACCGGGTGGGCGAGTATCAGATTCTCACTGAAGTTGAGAGCAAAGCTTAGATCAAAAGAGGTGCTCTAATCTTAAGCTGGGTGGACGGAACTCCGGTTGACTTGACTGTGCGAAGAACAGGGTTGTAGAGGAAAGGAGGGTCAGACCTGGGGAGGGTTTAAGTAGGCAGGAAATTCTCGTGACCGAGTGGCTGTCACGGAGCTCGAGCCACCGGTGTTCACGAACAACCTTATATCAGGGTTCCGGGCTCATGTGTTAACCCTGTGGACATTTTCAGATACAAATCTTGGTACAAGATGTGCCAGAGCATACTTACATACTGCCCCGGATGGAGCACCAGGCAGACTTCATTAATCTGCAGCATATACGCTACTAGGTGATCTACAAGTATAGATGTGCCATATTATATAAGGCTTATGGCGAGAGTCGCCGGGTGCTCGGCCTCATCGGTCAGCTCCGCGTAGACGGCGGAGTTGATGGCGTGACGCAGGAGCGCAGGCTCCTCGCTCTTGTTCTCCTCTCCGGCAAAGGCGACGTGGACATAGGCAAACTCCTGGAAAGTGACACGGCCGGCGGCGCTGATCGCATCCATTGCCGCGTTCCTCCAGGCATGCTGCACGAAGCGGGTGACGTCGAGCTTCTTGGCAGCCGCCAGGCACTTTAGGCGGTGGTCGACGTTCTTGTCGTCCGGGAACGCCGGCGGCACGGCGCCCACGCCTGGAGTCTTGCAGGCGGCGACCATGGCGCCGATCAGGTACTGGACGGCTGCAGGGGCGAGGTTGGCAATGGTGCCGAAGTCGTACTTGTTGGTGTTGCCGCAGGTCGACATCTGGAAATGACGCTTGACGGCCGGGAAGAAAGCCATGAACACGGCTTTCGGGACGTCGTTGAGGATGACGGGCTTCATGGTGTCCTGGTGTCTGGCTCATGTGTTAACCGTGTTAAGATTTTGAGATACAAATCTTGTCTTGTTTGTGAATCTTGGTGTAAGACGCGCCGGAGCGTACTTACAAAGCATAGCCTCAAACCGCCTCCGATATATCACCAATTCGGCTCTATCTATACGCAAAAAACAGGCTACTGGTAGCTCTACCAGCATAGAGGCCCATGGTGTATAAGGCATATAGTGAAGAGGGAAGGACTGAACACCATACTAAGAATTATACGATCGGAGACCGGCGTGGGGCCCTTCTCTCCAGCAAAGGCCTCGCAAACATACGCGAACTCCTCAATGGTAACACTGCCTGCCGCGCTGGGAGTATCCATCGCAGTGTCTTTCTGGGCAGCAATACGGTTAATAAGTAACCAAAGACAACACAAGGTCCGATATTTGCTCAATTGCTCTTGCTTTGCAAACATGCAAGCATATTTGCCTATTTGCTACGCGATACTTTTACCTACCTTGATGATGCTACTCTTGCCTGAATATAATGAACCAAGGGGTTGATTTGGTGCCGAGTATCTATTACCGAATTAAGTTAAAACACCATGGATATCTCACAATAGTAGCCGGTGTGCAGGCCAAGCGAAACCACAGATCGCCGACTCTGTCAGCGGCAACTACGATCATTTTTTGATCGTTTAGTCAAAACAAACTAGTATTCGCAAACATGGGTACTGTTGGTCATCCTGCCACCCCACTGCGGCGCCAGTGCCGCATGAATCCAGCCAAAAAAAAAAAAAAAAAAAAAAGAAGAGAGAGAAAGATAACAAGCACCTACTCACCCTCGTCTTCATACTACTCATCCGTGTTTTCATTCCATTCCTCTTCATCTTCATCCTCATCATCCTCGTCCGCTCCATCCAGCTCCTTATGATCACCAAAATCCCCCTTTCCATACCAATCCTCATCCTCATAGTCATCCTTATACTCACCCTCACTCTCACTCTCGAGCGGCTCATCATTGTCCAACGCGCCCTCGGGCATGTCCGCAATCTCGGCAAAAAACATGCCGGCATCCCACAGCCCATTGACTGTGAACGCCACGCCGACTTGCGTCCAGAACTCGCCGAGGGGCAGGAACTCCTCTTCCGTCAGCCCGTCCGGCATCATCCGCGTCAGCTCGATGATCCGCAGCGAAGCCAGCGCCCCGTGCTCTCGCCTCTCCACGAGCGCCCACAGCCAGTCCTCCAGCGCGTCGATCTCGAGGCCGTAGCCGTCGATCGTTAGCCGCTCGAGCGAGGGCGGGAAGGGAGCGGTCCGCAACTGCGACGGCGACGGCGGCGACGGCGGCGGCGGCGGCGGCGGCGGCAGGGCGAATATGATGTCGCTGCTTTCGCCGACTGGGAGCGGCGCGTTGCCGCTGCTGTCGACGACGCGAGGGAGAAAGCACGCGGAAAGTTCGAGGTGGCGTAGCGCGGTGAACGAACGGAGCTGGGCGGCCCTAAGGGGGGCAGGTGGCGCGTTGCCGTAGGGGTCGGTGCCGTAGACGCGCTCGCGCTCGTTGGGGACAAGGGCGAGGTGTTCGAGGGTGGAGGCGTGGTGGTCGCACAGCCGGTCGACGATTAAGCTGGCGCCGGCGAGCATCCCCATGGCGGCGTATGGCGCCGTGTAGCTGAGGGTGAAGGACTTGAGCGCGCGCGCCGCATCGATTGGGATGCAGATGGTGAACACGTCCATTTTGCCGGCCTCCAGATGGAGCGTGTCTATCGGCGAGGCGTTGGGGACGGATTCGATATTGTCGAAGGGCTGGGCGACTATATTCAAGTCGTCGTCCTCTGCTAGGGGTCCTTCCCCTCCGGTGAGTTGGAGGCTCCGAAGGTTGGAGAAGAATAGCATCTTGGTAATGAGAATTATGAGTGCGCCGGCGTCTTCGACATAGCGATCCCTATAGCTCAGCCGAAAGGCGAACTTTCGCAGCTTTTCCCACGGATTAGCATCCAGTTCTCCTCGGCGTAACTTCAGTACGGTCAAGATCATGAAGCTGAAAGCCCAATGGAAGCGAAGCGAGTCCCCTTTATCGTGCGCTCCGAACGACAGCACCTCAAGACTCGGCACTAGGGACAGGAGCACTGGGAGGTCCACGTCGTCGAGCGGAGAGGTTTGTAGTTGCAGAGCTTGCAACCACTGGTCTTTACGGTCGCCCATCTCTATCGTTCTTGCTTCTCGCATGAGGTCGTCAAAAGTGGCAGTTATCCCCCGCGGTTCTTCCAGCTTGTAGTACCACGTCTGACTGTCATGATATCCGAGATGCAGCTCCTTGACATAACCTGCCAGATTTGGGTATGTGGCCAATGTGTTGATGAACCTCAAACGCCTCGACAACTTGCCATAGTCGCAAAAAACTTTGTAGAGCATTGGCCGCGAGACTTCGCAGAATCTTTTAGAAACACGACAGCAATCTGCTAGAGCGCCGAGCCGCCAGGTTACAGCGTGCTTGAAGGTGCCAACCTCCCGGGCGTCTTGGAATCTGGTAGCAATGAAACCGGTCGGATCCAAGTAGCTCAATATCTCGTTCAGGATCTCTGTCGGCAGGTCGAGAATGCTTTTTGCGGCCGAGGGTTTGAAGAGCCTGGAGCCGCTACCCCATCGGTCTCGTCGTCCCACTCCCCTCCATACGTCTCTCTTTAACAGCCCGCTCCAAATCCGGCCCACCCTGTCAAATGCCGACGAAGTGGGCATGCAGCCTTCTCCAGGAAATCCTCGGAGGGTTACAACGACACCTGCCTGGGCAAACAACGCCTCAACGTGTTCAAAAGTCCTATACACGGGTGTATATTTTCCTCGCAGTTGCAGACGCTTGAAGTTTGGGAGCCGGCCGTCGATGCAGATGTTGGCTAGCCTCTCAAGGAAGGGAAGAATATAAGTCAGGTCGCAGTCATATCCGTCAGCCATACCCTTTGAACGTCCCTCACAATCAATCACGAGCTCGTCCAGAGAGGTGGGAAGACCGTTGGTATCCAGCCACCCCGGGACACCCAAAGAAAGAGGATGTATGTTATCGGCGTCGTGTCCGGAACGGGGTATGCCGGTAAGAAAAAAACCAGCAATTTTCAGATGCTTCAAATTACGAAATTCTTTGAGATATTGACCGATCGGGCCCTTCTCCTCAGGCCCTATGGATTGAGAGTCCCATACAGCAGCCGTATCCATGACACTCAACTCCAACGACCCAAGAGCTGGGACACAATAGCAAATGACTTGCATGAATCGGTATAGGGAGCCGAACAGGCTGCCGACCGTGCCCTCCGTGGACCAGTTAAAAGAGAATCGTTTCAAATCGTGGCATATGCTGAATAGTCCGGTGAGGAAATCAATGGGCAACGTCGCTTCCAGAAAGTGCAGAGACTTGATTGGAGAGCGGAATTTATCCCAAGGCTGATCAATGCTCGCTGAACTGTCTAGAGGCCGTAGGAAGGAGACATCGCTCAGCAACGGGAGGCTAGCGAAGTTCTGGACGATTCCCGGGCTTATGACGATGCGGGAACTGCTAGATCCTTCGCTGTTCCAGCCCAAGAAAAGAGTACGGAGCGAACAGAACGGGCCGCGACTACCCGTCTTCCGGTGGCTCTTCAGCGAGTATTCGAGCAGGTCCATGGTCCAAGATATGGTGCGGGCCAAGATGCAAGGCAAGGAGAATCGGAGGGTCGAAATCGCTGGGAGCAGGTAGAAGAGGAACGCATACTCGGCATCAATGTCGCCGCCGTACAATGCTGTGAGGAAAGCCCGCTTATCGCCGATTGTTATCTGAGGTACCAGATGCTTGTACAACTGCCGGCTCTCAGTGCCTGGCCGAGACTCTCGCGTCCCCTCAAAGTCCTCTCTATGCACCTCGTAAACAACGTACCGGACGCGGGCAGCCAGATCTGGTCTTGACGCGACCGTCCGAGTAAACTGTCTCCTCACGCTCGGGACCTGCAACTCTCTGGGGTACTTGTACAGGAGCGGCTGCGCGAGGCGCGAGAAGGACTTGCATACCAGAGACAAGCTCAACAGAGTGTCGATTCGGCTGTCCCGCTTTGCACAGATTCCCGGCATCCCTCTCACCCAATGCTCTTCCATATACATGTTTAGATCGAAATATTCCAGTATCTCGAAGATGATGTCTTCGGGCAAATCAATGATGCTCTTCGCGTTGGTGCCAGCCATGCGAGCGTGTTGCAACCTGAGGGGTCCGGGGTACGATATCAGCTCATTGCCGTCGTCGTCATCATCAGAGTCCAAAAACTCTTCGATGAGAAGGCCAACACGGTCTATGCGCATCTTTTGGAGTGATTGGACGTCTTTGCAGTTAGGGAATTGGGGCTTGAAGTGAGCGAGTTGATTGAGAGATTTGAAGAGAAACTTTCAAGGTCTGAACGGGAAGTAGCGGCGACGTATCGGCCAGCTTACTAAGTAGCTACTTCACGTGATGCCTCACGACTCACATACTATGACCCAGTTATCTTTCTCCTTGCCAAATCCACATTGTAAGAGTGATGGAATCACTAAAGCTATCCTTGAGAATAAGTTTGGATGAGTTTCTAGCATTGCAACATTATTACTATTAACCATGTGGAAAACATTCGGGCGGGATTATTCGGCAGACGTGACAACCATGCTCCGATGGTGCTTTCCCAGTATATTATAGAAGATTTGAGTCATTTGGCCTCCACTGGCGTTCTTAACCTTCCTACACGAGTAGTTGAATCCAACATCTGGACGGGTTTACGCGTGCATTTATGTCTGGGTTTCAAATTTAACTACGTACATAAGTTTCGATGTCTTTGTGAAGCAGACGCAGAGAAGTTCATCTTGACTCAACCCCCTATGGCTGCTGAAAAATTGCTGCAACACTATTGAAACCGACTTCATATACGTTACTACGAGGGCTTGAAGGCACAAGAAGCCACCAAACATTATTCATTGCAAGACTTTAAGCATCTCGAAACTATAGAGGTCTTTTTGAGCATGTATCTTTCCAGAGATTATCCGTTCTCAATCAGAGCGCATTGTATCGTACCATGCCAGCTGACCTCGAACAACGCTTGGGTTAACGGCGCTCAACTGTAAAGGCTGCCCTAGTATCATTGTACTGCACAATGCTGCCACTTAGTCCTGCGGTGCGTCTTGGTTCTGCACTGCGGGTTGATTCTGCGCCGCCACTTCATGCGGCCAAAGGTGCAGGACATCCCCGATCAGCCTGGAAGTAATCTTCTTCCTTCCATCAGGGCCATACCGCACCTCCATGTCGTCCTCCCAGCCCTCCTCGTCGATAAAGTCCTTCACCAGCACCTCGATGCCCTGGCTCTCCAACGTCTCTTTCACACCCTTCAGCAACGGAAAGTCATCAACATCGACAACAACTAGCCTCACAAACCGAAGTTTCGGCAGCCTCTCTGCACAACGCCTGGCGAACTCGTTCAGGAAGGGCAGAATGAACGTAACGTCCTCCTCCAAGCCCATGCAATCGACCGTCAAGCGTTCCAAGCTGGGAGGAAAGACATCGGTGAGGAAGCTGTAGTCGAGGTCCGACAGAAAAGCGGGCCAGTGCTCGCCATCGAAGTTGTCCCAGTCGAGTAGCGGCGAGCCGAGCAGTAGGTGTCCGGGGACCTCGAGCTCGGTGAGGCGGGTAAAGTCCTTGAAGGAGCCGAGCGGCGGCAGGTACTCGTTCTCGATGGCGAGGTACTCGAAGAAGTTGGCCTTGAGCACCACGTCGAGCCGAATCGTCTCGAGCGTGTCGCGCCGTAGGCGTAGTGCACGCATGAAGTCCGCAAAGTCGTGCATCGAGTCGGCCGCTGGCGGGCCGCCCCAGCTGTAGATGAAAGTCTTGGGGGCGCGGCAGGCGGTGAGCAGCTTGCGGATGAAATCGTTGGTGACGGACGAAGCGTCGAGGTTGATGGTCGTGATATTGGAGCTGTTCGCCTGTGGATCCCACTGAATGCCGCACGCGGTTTCACCGGACCATGCTGACCTGAGCGTGATCTCTTGGAGGTGCGGCAACGTGACAAACTCGGTGATGAAGACGGGGTTGTATCCAAACTCCAAGCCGCCGTAGCCCGTCTCGATGGTCTTGATTTTTGCGAAGGGCCCGCCAGGTCCATTCTGCGTCATGTTGAAGGAGCTTTGCCGAAGCAGGCGGAACATCCAGTTGTAGTCTTCGACGAACCTTTCGTCCAGGCAGACGTTCAAGTAGCTCAGATTTGGCATGAAGTTCAGGGCCAGGGCGATCTGGGCTTCGCACCGTCCTGTTCGCACTGCTCCGATGAACGACCGGCCCATCTCGATGTCGACGTCTCGTGCGGCATCGATGACTTCCGGGTAGCGCCTGACGAGCTCCGTAAGAGGGACCTCAAACTCGTGTCTCAGGTGCACCTCCTTCACGGCTCCGGCGAGGTCATTTCGGCGGATCAGGGTGCGTAAGATATCCAATCGTCTGCGCGAGTGGTTCAGGCAGTTGATGACTTCATAGAGCAGCGGCTGAGCAACACGACACAGCTTCTTGCATGTCTGGGAAATGTTCCGCAGGACATCGCAGCGCCTCTGGAACAAGATCAGCCTGTCGTCGTACCAGAAGATCTGCTCCTCCACAGGGTTGTAGAGGAAACCGGCCAGCCGGAAATGCTGGAAGATCAGCAGGAGGATTTCATCAGGAAAGTCAGCGAGCGATATCTTCTTGCGGGTTGGAACAGCGGCGAGACCAGTCTTTGGCTTAGGGTTGGCTGCTGGCCGGCGAGAGCGGCGAGGAGCCGTCTTTTCGGTAGTAGCGGCGCGTTTCCTGCCGCCGTCGTTGCTGGCGGCTGCGGCGTCTTGCAGCCTTGCGGAGGCGCGCCTCTTGGGAGGCATTGTTTGCCGTGGCGTGGCGGACAGCGTCGATTACAGTGGAATGGTGAAAGCGAGCGCCAGGCGTGCACTTGTTCTGATGTGGGCGAGACAAAAGTTCAGGAACAAGGTGACGCGAAAAGCGCAGGTGCAGACGGGCTGGCGCACGAGCCACTTCGATGCAATTCACCCCGCCCATGCCCGGCGACAATCTGGAATATATTTCTGTGTATCTCGCAGGCTCCTCTATGCCGTCCAAAGCCCCCCATGTCTCGCTTTAGCCCAACGAACTATGTCGAACTCAACAGCCGAGCAAGCCGCCAAATCACGAATTTGTTCGAGACTTGCCTCAAAATCACCCCGACGGGGCAAGTCTCCCAGCCTCAGCAACGTCAAGCGGCGGAAACTCGGCAGGCCGGTAACCTGGCGGGCAAGAGTAAGCAAGAAGTGTGCTTTCTTGGGAACCGCAGACTCCGGACATAATGTAAAGTCGTATTGGATGACCAAGCTCTCCAGACAGGCAGGGAAAACGTCGACCAGGTCGGAATAGTCGGGCGTGGGAACGGGACCGAACTTTCGGTCCCACATCGCCGGATCGGAGATGATGTACTCGGCAATCTCAAGATGCCTCAACCGGGCAAATGCTTTGAAGGAGCCGAATCGGGGGAAACGAAGCCTCGTTGAAGCGTTTCCTTGAAGACGTTGCATCTGTCCGAGACCAGGATGGAGACATGTTCCAACGTGTCTTTCCGCCTGATTAGGGCCTTGTGGAAGTCTTGCGTCTTTGAGTACGAGGTAGCTGCTACTGGGAAAGGGCCATATGTGTAGCGAAACGCCTTTAATTGGCTGAAGGCGTTCAACGCACAATCGACGAATGCGTTCCCTGGGCAAGACTGCCAAAACGCAAGTGTTTCGATACAGTTGTTGGTCTGCAAGGAAAGAGGGCGATCGCCGTCCCTTTCATCGAACCATGTGCCAGACACTTCTATGGTTTTCAGTGAGGGTAGACCCACAAAGTCTTGGATGAAAAGAGGATGGAAGCCAGACGCATTCTCGTTCCCATACCTCGACCTGAGGTGGCGTAGCGACGAGAGCGGGCCGGACCCCTTCTCCGCCGTCCGCCTGGCCAGGCACAAGAACCACTTTCAGGTGTGGAACCACGTCTCGTCGACCTCAAACTCCAACGTCTCCAGGCTTGGAAGCTGGCTGAACAGCAGCGCGACATCGGCGCCGTTGAAATTTTCTTGTAAGGCATTCTGGAACGAGGCGCTCTCGTGCTGGTCGCCAATGTCCACGCTCTTGGCCGCTTCGAGGACTTCGGTATACTCTGCCGGAATGCCCGAGGCGTTGAGTGTACCGTGCCAGTCAAAGTACGAATAGCGGACTTCCTTCACCATGGCTGCCAGGTCGGGGCGTCGGACAGCGGTCTGGAGAAATTGCCTCCGACGACGAGCGTCGGCGCCGTCGATCAACACGGTATACAGGACCTGGTTGGCGACGCGGTATAGCCTGCGGGAGACGAGGGCTACGCTGTGAAGGGTACGGATTCGAGACTCGATCTCAGCATCACCTTCCCATGTCTTAAAGTCAATATCCCAACGGTGGCGGATGGAGATGTAATCCAAGATGTCGAGCAGCAGCTCATCAGCAAGGTCCTCTATTGTGACAGTCATAACTCGAGAATGCAGTATGTGGCCTCGCTGGGAAAGTTGGTGTTATCGAGAAAGTGCGGAATGGAGGAAAGGTCGAGGCAGTCGTGCGGAGGATTCCCCATATTTAAGTCAAAATTGCTGTTGCCTGTTGCTGTTGTCGTGGCTTCGCATCGCACAGACCCGATGCCGGTGGAATACCTAGGTAGCGCTTAGTAGGATTGTTTCACCTCACTCGAAAGGTAAGTATAGGTAGCAGACGAAAAACTCAACATAATGTAAGCGCCTCTTCGCCTCTATTAAAGTTGCACGAGCCCAAATAGGGCTAAGCACATGGGGTAAGCCGAAGCGCCGCGCATCTTTTCTTTCCTGGAGAGGCTCTGCATGCTGGCTCCACAAACCCCGCATCAATCCTCCCCAGCGAACCCGAA
This sequence comes from Diplodia sapinea, assembly GCA_023087385.1. Classification (NCBI taxonomy): domain Eukaryota; kingdom Fungi; phylum Ascomycota; class Dothideomycetes; order Botryosphaeriales; family Botryosphaeriaceae; genus Diplodia; species Diplodia sapinea. Next base: position 1,518 of record JAJMYO010000036.1, on the reverse strand, counting down.
CGCAGCAATAGCCAAGCCCGTCCACCATCCTTCCCCCTCACTGCTTGCAGCTGACATGCATGACGTCGCGCTTCCTATTGACATTTAACTCGTTGACACCGCCATGTCGCCCAATCCTCCCCGCATTCCCCAAAATCCCTCTGCAAAGCCTCGTTGACGACCGTCATGTCTGGCGACAACGATTCCGCCCGTGCGCCCTCGACGACGGCGCACCTCTGCCTCCTCCGCATCGCCGAGCTCGCCGAGCTGGTCTTCCAGCACCTACCGCCCCGCGACCTCCTGCTCGCCCAGCGCGTGTGCCGCACCTTCCACGCCACCATCCATTCCTCGCCCACCCTCCAGCAACGGCTCTTCTTCGCCCCGTCGAACAAGAGGGGCGAGGCGTGGCAAACCAACCCTCTCCTCGCCGCCGCCTTCCCGCCGTGGTTCCGGCTGCGCTACGTCAAGTCGCGGTGGGACTGGCCGATGGCGCGGTCGTTCGCGGAGGAGCTGCCGTGGGCGAGCGACGGGGAGAAGGCGCGGGCGTTTATGCGGCCCGAGGCGAGTTGGCGCCGGATGCTCGTCACGCAACCGCCCCTGCGCGATGTGCAGATCGTCGTCAAGTGTGACCATGTTCGCAATTTGGTCAACGACGATTATGTGCGGTTTGTCGGTGGCCGTCGGTCGAGGCGGGGTGGGAAGGAGGCGGAAGAGGAAGAGGAAGGCGACAGCTCTTTTAGCGAGCGTTTGGACGATGCGCCGGGAGTGACGATGGGTTTTTTGTACGACATCACGCAGGACTTCGTTCTGGAGAGGCACGTCGTCAGCAATTTCTTCATCCAGTGGCGGCCCTTCCTGCCGGCGGATACGGGCGGGTATGTGTCGGACGAGGAGGATGAGGACGATGGCTTCATCGACGAGCCGGATGATGTGTGCGGCTTCGGGACGCCGAGCTGGTGAGTGAGCTGCTGCTGGCTTCGGCTTTTCGACGAGTGCTTATCGTGAACCAGGAGACGAAGAGATGAGGAGCCCCGTGACATGCTCGCCATTCATTTGAGCTATACGGCCCAACGTGACGCAACATTCCTCCCTGCCCCGCTGCCGCACTTGAAGAGCAAAGGCTACAAGGAGATCGGCATCTACCGCAAGCTCCTGGAGAGATGTGCTCGCTTCATCACTTTGGAGGGATCCATGGAAAACCTGCCTACGGAATTTAATGAAACCTGCACGTTCGAGCACCGCCGGCACGGCGATACATTGCTGACCTGGGATATGGCCAGCCTTGATGGCTCGAAATTCGCACAGTTTCCATGGACGTACAACTCACAGCTGAACTACCGTGGCGAGACTTGGAAGTAAAGCATTGCTTTTGCAAGCAGCAAAATTGACACAAATTCTAGCGTGTTGAACGCCCTCGTCTAGTTTTCTTAATAGCCCTCTCCAAACGCCGTTTCGTTGAACCGCCCTGGGGGGGGGGGGGGGGGGGGGGGGGGGGGGGGGGGGGGGGGGGGGGGGGGGGGGGGGGGGGGGGGGGGGGGG